>PVJA010009109.1:27966-62009 GCA_004027025.1 Myocastor coypus
ATCAGTTTAGATTAATACATATAGGTATATAAGATAGATCAAACAATTAAACATTAACCTTTCTAAATCAACATTACTTTTTTTTTTCTTTTCCCCTTTCTTTTCTTTGAAAGTTGACATATTGCACATTGTCCTCACAATCATTGTACAGAGTACAGTGTGTGGGCATGACCCACCTCCCTATTGATGTTGCTTAGAAGAAAAAAAAGGGAAAAGAATATACTTCTCTTTGGACTAAGAGGAAGTAGATATATATACAGTCAAATGTTTTGCAATTGCAGTGTGCCACCAGTGAAGCTTGTGATGTTGGAGGCTATTGAATCTAAGCCTCCTAAAGCTCATCTCACCAATCTAGCTCTGCGTTTCATGCATTGTAATTAAGGATTTTTTTTTTCTTGCTGGGTGGTCAAGGGCAAGTCGAAGCAAGACCTGTATAACAAAACATTCATATATTTTGTTTTGTTTTGTTTTTTGTATCTTCCAGGGTCAAATCCCCTCAGGATTAAATTTGAGACCATAGAATGTACTTTGTAGAACTGTTGTTAGTGTCAGCCTTCAGGACGAGTCACGGCCATTGCTTGGCCATTTTGCTTTCTGTGAAAGCCTGAGAGAATGTTTTTCTCTGGGTGACTCTCCTTACACGCACTGCAGTTCATTCATCCCTTTCCTCTGAGGTCCCATAATCTCCTTGACCAGGAAACTTGGGACACCTCTGAGTTATAGGATATTACAGCACAGGTTCTCTTATATCCTGGGTCTTTATTGACCTTGAAGGGCTAGGGTCAAAATATTGGCTATCCTTATAGCCCTTCTTTTTCTCCAATTTTTGTTCTGTGAACTTACATTCTTAACCCTCCAGCAGAAAAGCTTTGTGATACTAATACTATATAACATAGGTACTTGAGCTTATCATCACTGGCTTTCTGAATATCAAATATCTTTGACTTAGCTTGTAAATGATATTTTCTGACCATCAATGATATTCTAATAACTTTCCATACAATGTAATATAAGCAGTTACACAATTTTGACACAGATATTTGGAAATTCAAGGAAATACAAAATTGTAGCCTGTCGAGAATATGGTTTTTGGCTCAGTGTCTTATTTTCAAGTACTACTCTTGAGTGAATGACAGTAACTGACTTTACACCAGGAGCGGTACATATCAAAAAGAGAAGAGTGACATGTATTCCAAACATAGTTTTAGCGTTACATTGTGCTATAGTCAATATGCTGAACCTTTTGAAGGTTCTTGAGACCAATATCTGATTCATCCTGTGTACATAAGTGTATGGTTTTGCTACTGATATGTTTTCTGCTTTGTCTGCTTCCAGTCACTTCATTGTTTTCATTAGTGAAATAAACCAGACCTATATGTGTAAATATCGTATAGTCTCCCTAATGTAAGAACTTTAAAGAAGAAAACAATAACTTAAGGGCATAACACAGCTGAATGTGTTATGGATTAATTTCCATTTGTTGATGGGGTTTTTTTGGTTTCTTTTGTCATTTCCAATTTCATTGCACTGTGGTCAGATAATATTCATGGGATAATTTCTGTTTTCTTGGATATACTTAAGCATGACATATATGGACTAGTATATGGTCTAGCATAGAAAATGTCCTGCATGCAGCTATAAAAAATGCATATTCAGAAGTGCCTGGGTGGAACATTCTGTATATGTCCACTAAGTCCATTTGTTCCAAGTACTGGTTCAATTCTGTTACTTCTTTGCTAAGTTTTTGTCTGCTTGGCCTATATTTTTAGGATAAGGGGGTGTTAAGGTCTCCTGTTAGGATTTTGGTATTGGATATTAGAATTTTCATGTCCATTTAATTTGTCTTACATAGATGGGTGCTCCCATATTGGGTGCATACATATTTATGAGTGTTATCTCTTCCTCTTGAATTTTTCCCTAATCAGTATGTAGTGGCCTTCTTTATCTCATTTGATCATTCTTGAAGTTGAGATTGTTTGAGAATTGGATTGATAGCCCTGCTTTTTCCTGAGGTGCTATTGTTTTCCGACCTTTGGCTGTCAGCCTACGAATTTCTTTATGAATTAAGCATGCTTCTTATATACAGCATATTGTTGTGCTTTGCTTTCTAATCCACTGTGCCAGTCCATTTCTTTTAATTGGTAAATTGAGACCATTTTCATTGATGGTTAGAATTGGTATGTATTGACTTAGGCTTGCATGTTATTTTCCTGCTGTTGTTACCCATTTATGGCCTGTGTTTAATTGTTTGCCCTGTTGAGTGGATTCTTTCCATTATCATTAATGGAGTGGTCATTTTTTTTTTTTTTTTGTCTTTTTGAGACAGGGTCTCGCTATGCAGTTGAGGCTGGTCCTGAGCTCACTTTTGTAGCCCAGGCTGGTCTCGAACTCGCACCAATCCTCCTGCCTCAGCCTCCCGAGTGCTGGGATTACAGGCGTGAGCCACCACATCCGGCTTGGAGTGGTCATTTTGACCCCTCTCTAGAATATCTTTTAGCAGTCTGTGTAGGGTTGGCTTTGTCATCATGAAGTTTTTTAGTTGTTCTTTGTTGTGGAAGTATTTTACTTCTCCATCAAACTTGAAAGAGAGTTTTGCAGGGTATAGTATTCTGGGCTGGAATTTGTTTTTATGAAGGATTTGAAGTACTCTGCTCCATGCTCTTTTGGACTTGATGGCTTGTGAAGAGAAATATGGCAGTATTCTGATGGGTTTTCCTTTAAATGTCATATGTTTCTTTTCTCTAGTGGCTTTTCACATGTTATTTTTTTGCTGGATTTCTGGGATCTTCACTATTATATGTTTGGGTGTGCTTCTAATTGGGTTGATGTTATTTGGAGTACTATATGCTTCAGCTACCTGAATGCCAAATTGTTTCCCCATATTTGGGAAGTTTTGTGTTATAACTTCTGTCCAGATTCTTTTTATATCATTTGTATTTACCTCTTCTTTCTCTTTGATGCCTATTAATCTCATGTCGTTCATCTTTGCATCATCTTGTAGATATTGAATTTTTTTTTCCTGCATCCTAGTTGTTTTTAAGAGATCCTTTTTTACCTTCTCACTAGCTGCAACTGTGTCTTCAAGATTTGAAACTCTATCTTCACTTCCATTCAGACAGCTTTGCCAGGTTGTGATTGAGGTTTTAAGTTCCTGTGTGTATCTTTGAGTCTGCTTAATGCAATCTATTTCTTTCCTATATTGCTCATTTAAGGAATCCATTATTTTTCTAATCTCATCTAATTTTTTATCAGTGTCTTCTTCAGAAGCAGTCATTAATTCTTTCATTACGGTTATTGTTTCTTTTTTTTACTTTGGAAATTATTTCTGATCTGATTTTTTCTCTACCATTCTGCAGTTGTCTCTTTACTTCAGGTGCTGCTTAGAGATTTCTTTTTTATTTCAGAGGTTATTTCTGATCTGATTTCATCTATACTCATGTGCAGATGTTTCTTTACTTCAGATGTTATTTTTTTTTTTTTACTTCAAAGGTTATTTCTGATCTGATCTCTTCTATATCTTTCTCCAGTTGTTTCTTTACTGCAGAAGCTATTAATTCAGAGATTTCAGCTGTGTGATTCCCATTTTTTTTTCTTTGCTAGTGTCTCCTGTATTTTTTCTGGGTATGCTTGGGGCCTGAGATTGCATTTTGTTTCTTCTCTTTGTTATTTTGTATAGGACTGTCCTCTGACCTTTGGTGTACAGCTTGATTCAATTATACCTTTAGTGTTATTCTTAACCAAAAGAGATTATATGGTTAAGGTAGTTTTAGTTTTGTATTTACAGTACTATAGTTAGGAACACTAATAATGGGTAGTGATATTGAGCAGGTGACAAACTTTTAAAACTAAACAGTTTATATTTTACACAATAAGAGCAAACTTTATATCTGTGTAGCTAAGCAGGTATTAAATTTGGAGTTTGCACTTAATTTAGTTCACTTAAGTTCTGTCTGATTACCTCCCCTGTCTTCCAGGCAGGCTAGTTCACCCAGTTACCTGTTGTCCCCTTTGTAGATCACGAGAAACGGAGAGAATTCACTTTCATACAGTTGGATCCAGCAAAGTGTCTCTGCTTACCGAGTCCGGATCTACCAAGTTTGAACTCATCCGGATGTGCCCAGCTTGGGTCCAGCTACTGTTTTTAGCTTCTTCCTGCTACAGCCTGTGGTAGTAAACCTCATGTACAAGTCAGGCCTGGTATGGGTCTGGAGGAGATCAGAAAGGCGGGCACAGAGCAGGAAGTCTCACACACATATGCAGACTGAGATGAGGCCAGAGGAGATTGGGAGCTGTTTTTTAAATTTTGAATTTTAAGTAATAAAAGTAAAATTGAAGACAAGTTATCACTCTCTAGTTATTCCTTTTCTTTTCTCCCTGTCTATTCCCTAAATATTTGTATTACTGCTTATATTCCTATTTTTCATTTATTTTATGGGGGGTTGAGATAGAGTCTTGTCATGTAGTTCAGGCTGGTTTTGAACTCATTTGTTTCCCAGGCTGACATGCAACTCACAGCAATCCGTCTGAGTGCTGGGATTACTGGTGTATACTACCATTGTCTGTGTTCCTGAGCCCAGAAAGAAAGGCTCTCATCAAGAATTCAACCAATAACAAATCCTGCAGGGGGTTGGGGAAAAAGAAATGCTTCTCCACTGTTGACCACTCCCAGGCAGTTCTCACTTTCCTAAAGTGTAAACACTGCTCTCCTTTGGGTCATTGATTAGTTTTCCCTGTCCTCATATTTCATATGAACAGAATCACAGAGTAAGTGCTCTTTTCTTTCTCTTCTTTTGCTTGCTATCAAGGTTTTGAAACTCATGCGTGTTGCTGCACCTCTCAATATTTCATTCCTGTTATTGTTTTATTCTGTTGTGTGAATTGTCTCTTCTTCTGTGATGGTTTTCCGTTGTTTCTCTCTTTAGTTATTGTAGATCAAACTTTCAGGAGCATCTTGTGCAGGTCTTTGTGTACTCAGTTTTCTCAAGAAGGTGAAAATGCGTAGGCCCAGGCTAGTGTGAGCTTAATGTTGATACAACCTGATAAACATTTTTTAAAAGTTGTCACATTTTACACAGAATCAGTAATTCTGTCAGTACATTCATGTCAGTTCTCATTAATCCTTCAAGTTCATTCTGATATGCACATAGCAGTTTCTTGTTGTGACGATTTTCTCTCCTCGTAAATGAAAAAACCAAAATAGCCCGAAGGTCTTGTTGACTCTATCTATGCTGAATATTTCTAGAAGAACATGCAAGAGTCAGATCAAGCTGCGCACTGTGATTCACACCTCTGTTCCCAGCACTTGGGAGGCTGAGGCAATAGGGTTGCCATGAGTTTGAGGCCTGCCTTAGTTTATGTGGTAAGTTCAAGGCCATCGTGATGTACAAAGTGAGCCCCTGTCTTTAAAAAAATGCTCATCTTTCTTTGAAAAACAGCAAGCCTATAGAAATCTGGGGCACGGATGTGGAAGGCAGATGTTCATCCTGCAAGCATCAGTTACTTTTGAATACTGAACCATGTAAAAATATAACCTAATAAATAGTAAAATTAGCTCATAAAAAGTTCACCCAGTCCAGCAAAAAGACGTCACACTGCAATGATCCATTCATACTGATGTTTATAGCAGCAACATTCAGAATAGTTAAATCTTGGAAGCAGCCTACATGTCCGTCAACAGTCAAATGTGGTATCTCTATATATAATGGAATACTCTGGCTACAAAAAAGAATAAATTTAAGTCATTTGTAGGAAAATGGATGCATATTGAAAATATAACATTAAGTGAAGTCAAACAGACAAAATAAGCCTAAATAGGGGCTAGGGAGATAGCTCTGTGGCACAAACGCCTCCCTGGTAAGTCCAAGGTTGTGAGTTTGAACCCTGATCTTGAAAAAAAAGCCTAAATACCATATGGTTTCTTTCACTGGAGAAATCCAATGTATAGAGAGTAAAATAACAGATGGATAAAAGGAAATATGGAGATAGACCTGTTGCAAATGGGAAGGGGACCACAACATGGAGGGAGGGAAAGAAAAGTGGTGAAGCAGACGAAAAAGCACCACAAGATTACATGTGCCAACTGCCCATGATGAATGTAATCATCATGTATCACAAAAAGAAAGTGAAAAAATGAAAATGGTGGAAGGGGATCTAGAGACAGAGGGAGGGAAGAAGAGGGGGAGGGAAAGTGTTAAAAAATTAAGGTGTATTAAGCATAAACACATACTTTCTAAGATAAATGTAAGCACTCTCAATGCAAACATGTGCCAATAAATTTTTTTGAATGCTCGTGCAATACCCACTGGCTCTGGGTTACCTACTGTCCACCTGCTCTCAGCTCGGGAGAACTTGGTAGTTGTGGGCTCTGTGTGAACAGAAGGTGCCTGCCCCAGTCTACTGTGCTGCTGTAGCAGAATAACATGAAGTGGGGTGCTGGTGAACAAACTTTTGAGTCTTGGGCTGGGTACTCTGGCAGATCAGGGCCCCGGGGTACCATTTTCTGGCTTTTGAATAGCACCTTCCTACTGTGTTCTCACTGGGAGGAAGCAGCAAGGAAGCTCTGTGGGGTCTCTGGGATGGACATCCATCTTGCTCATGTCCCACTGCCATCAAACTGAGAGAGGGTTCAGCAGGTAGACGTGGTTGGGCATGCATGTGCAATCCAGGCAGCGCTCTCTGCACCTATCAGCAGCATGACAGGTTCTGGCCTCAACATTTGTAGAACTTCTACCTCCTTCCTCTTCTTGCTTAAGCAATTCCAAGATACTTGAAGACGTAGGAGAGGGAGGGAAAGAATCTCACTTATGCCTGGCTGCCACGTGGTCTTCTCTGTGTAGTGAGCCACTGGGGACTCATTGTGGTCTCAAATTTATATTTGTAATCCCAAGGAAAGATTATTGGAATTCCAGTAAGTCAATTCCAATCTACTACTTCCAGGGCAATCCATGGTGAGAATAAAGACAGAGACAGATCTGCAGTTGTGGCAAGCTGAGGAGGGTCTTAAGTGCAGTCAGAACAATGGCTAACCAGAACAAAGGCCAGACCCCAGGGCTGACCCAGGTTTTGTTAATTTGTGAGGAGAAGAGTGGTTCAGATTGGGTGACTGAGAATTGTGGGTAACATGTGACTGCTGTGAGCTGGGCTATGTAGGAGACACAGCGACACTTCAGCAATACACAGAGAAGTTTCCAGAAAGAGTAGTGGATTCCAGTAACAGGTAGCCTTTATGTTCAGAGGACTCTGAATAACATAATTTGAGGAAGTATTTTTGTTTTTTGGTCAGTATTGCAGCTCTGATATGTGGCCTCTCTGCTCTGGGACATCGCCAACTTTTTCTTGAGGTTCAGTCTCAGGCTCCCAGTGTAGCTCATGCTTAGTAGTTAGGAGCAATAAGCAGGGCATCACTGACCTTTGCATTGATTCAAATGCCACACATCAGCTCCTTAGCTAGACCCATTTGCATGGCTTAAAGCCAATTGAGGGGGTAGAGTAATACCCTATCAGTTCCTCACATACCAATACAAGGAATTAGGGCAAGGCTTAGCCAACTTGGAGGAAAAATGGTCTTCTTTTGCTGGCCAGATAGCTCAGTGGATAAAGAGCCTGCTTAAGCAGTGCACATTGGCCAGCGTTCAATTCCCCAGCCTGCCATGCCAACCCCACCCCTGGGGCACAGACCACTGAGACGTGAGTTCAATCCCTGGTACAGAAAAAAAAGGTATTTTCTTAAGGAGAGCCATGCCAGTGGTCCTCCACACTTCTCCTTGGGGGTATGTTGTGATTTCTTTATTGTAGCTGGCCCTAAATCTGCAGCAGATCCAACGGAAACTTTCTTTAGGTCACATGAGTGAGTTGCAGGGAGCCTGTGGGTGAGAAAGCTGTGGAGTCTCCCTCTGTCTAATGCAGCGGTTTTCAACCTGTGGGTCGTGACCCTGGCAGGGACTGAATGACCAAAACACAGGAGTTGTGTAAAGCCATTGGAAAATGTTATTTATTTGGAATTATAGTTTTGAAGTAGCCACCAAAATTATTTTTTGGCTTGGGGTCACCACAATAGGAACTGTATTGCAGGGTCACGGCATTACAGAGGTTGAGAATCACTGGAATGGTTCTCAACATCTCTGATGTGGGACACCCAATGGGAGCTCAATCACTTTCAGTCCTTGTCAACTCAAATCTCCGAGCTGTGGGCTGTGCCCTGTGGCTTCTCATTCATTTCCTATCTGTGGGTTCCAGGAAGTGACTCAGGCTGTCTACCTTTCACAACCTGCTGGATCCACAGGTTCTTGCACACCTGGTGGGGAGTCAGGTGGCTCTGGATCCACTATCCTTGCCCTGTCACTAAATTTCTCCTCCACTTTTGAGAGAGCTGCAATCAAATTCCAAAGCCTTCGCAGATATTCAATGAGCAATAAGATTACCAGTTCCCTTTCTTCAGATACTATAGAGCTTTATGCATAATGCCCATTCAAGGCACATTTATTTATTTATTTATTTATTTATTTATTTATTTAATTTTATTCTTGGCGAGACCAGGGCTCAAACTCACAAGCTTGTACTTACAAGGCAGGCACTTATGCCATGGAGCTATCTCCCGGCCCCTCAAGGCACATTTAGAAGGGAGGGGAAAGAAAAGTCTCCAAATCCCCTCTTAGGTCAAAAACTTAGGCCCAGCATTGCCTTTCTGTTCACTTCTATAGTCTTACACAGAATGCCTGAGTTAGGTACCATAGAGAGGGTCTCATTTGGATCCATTCATCTTTGTGCATATGTTGAATATATATACAGATCTATCTATCTATCTATCTATCTATCTATCTATCTATCTATCTAGTTACCAGTGTGAGATGGCTTTCCAGTCAAGGGCTTCTCAAATTTTAATATGAATACAAAACATTCAGGTATCTTTGAAAACACAAACTCAAGACACAAGAAGACAGGCAGGATTGGAAATTCTACATTACATATTTACTTACAGTTTGTAAGTATAGGTTCAAGTCACATCCATTTCCTTGTAAATAAATCAAGTTTATCATTCTTTATAGCTGAGTAGTACTCCAGTGTATAAAAATACCACATTTTTTCTTCCATTACTCAGTTGGTGGGCACTTTGCCTGCTTCCAAGATTTTACTATGACAAATTGTGCTGCTATAAACATAGGTCATGTACAAACATCATAGTATCCCTAGTGTAAGAAACTCAAAAAATAAATAAAACCTAAGGTGTACAACAGACATTGTGAAATGGGAAGAAAATGCTCAAAAGGAAGGAGAAATTGGAATAGGGGAGAGGATGAAAGGAGAAATAAAATTTATATACAGCTGACTGAAAAGAAAGCTATATGCCTATATTGTTAGATCAATTTTCATGGCTATATCTTATAATATGAGCAACTACTTTGAACTACTAACCATTGTTACTCTCCTACTATCTCGCTTTGAAATATTTTAAATTTATGTATGTGGTAAAGGGCCTCGCTACACAGCTCTGACTCAAGAGTGATCCTCCTGTTTCAGCCTCCCCACCACTGGGATTACAGGCATGCACCACCATGTCCAGTTTCAGTGGCCAGCATGGCATGTAGTACCATGGATCAAACCTATGCCCATGGGCTTGCCAGGCAGGTGCTTCAGCTGCTCAGCTATCTCTCCGGCCCCTTACTTCGTATTTTATACCATTGTTATTTCTTTTATTTAAAAGAAAATTCATTCAAAAATAAATATTTAAAGACACATAACGAAGTGGATCATCTTAACCATTTTAAGTGGACATGTTGGTAGCATTAAACATATCCAGAGTTGTGCAGCCCTTACCACTGTCTGTACAACACCTACCATCTTGCAGAATCAGAACCATGCTCCATGCAACACTAACTCCCCAGTCTCCTCCTCCTCCATCCCTTAGCAAAAGCACATCTACTTTATCATGAGATTAAAAATCTGAGTACCCTAGGTCCTCATAGAAGTGAGCCCATGCAGTAGTTGTGCTTTTGTGACTGGCTTTTTTCACTTAGCATTAACATCATTAAAGCACATCTGCACTGCTATGCATCATTTCCTCTCAAATTCTGTATTTTTAATAATCTCCCATGCAAAGTTGGGGCTCTGTTGCTCATACTTTGTATACTGAATCTTCTTTTGAGACAGTAAGAAAACATGTTTTATATTGGGGGCATGTCAAGTCATCAATTTGGGGGTCTAGTTACTTTTATCCATCAAATCACTCGGTTATGGTAGCCAGATGTTTGGTCAAACTCTCCTCTAGATTCTATCATGAAGGCACTTGAGAGATTAATATTGAAATTAATAAGCTCTGAGTTAAACAGATTACCCGCTATAATCCTTTTCAAATTAGCCGAAGGTTTGAAGAGGAAAAAGCTGAGTTTCCATGGAGAGAGGGAATTCTGGGTTGAGACTACCTTTAGACTAAAGCTGCGAGGTCATCCCTTCCCTCAATCTCCAAATTGCCAGGCTGTCCTGCACATTGTGCCCTGGCCCATACTCAGAATTCTGTGAGTTTGTTCTTTAATCCCTCTCTGTTTTTATCAACACATCCTACTCTTTCTGAGGACTAAACCTTGTGATTTCACAATGAGCTACATCTCACCCCTTTTTGAGACAAGGTCTTGCTAGGTCACTAAGTTGTCAGGTTCAGCTCTAAGTCATCATAATGCCCCCACCTCAGTCTTCCAGAGTGCTATTATAGGGAAGGCAATTTCTAGCCAGAGAAAAGACAGGCTTTGTTAAAGATTAATGAGGAGTCTTACTAGTTTAACATGTGTAAGCAGTAGAGACCATCAGGTTTGTGTAAAGGTAATATGGCATGGAATTTATTGTGTCTGGATCCAGGCAGAAAACACGGAGGCCATCTGCCCCAACAAGGTGTTCCTTTTCTAGAAATGGAGAGAAGGCAGGGGACATTAGGTGGGAAGATTACAATGAACATCTGTTGTTAAAGTTTTCTGGCAGTCTTGCATTTCTGTGGGCAAAGACCTTTCAAGTGCCCATTGTGAATTTTTGGGTGTCTCTAGGACCTTCAAATTTCCTTATGCTATCTTATCTCTTTTCCTGTGTTTGCTGATGACAGCCTCAGAAGCTAAAGCTGAATTTACTGTAGAGAGAGTAGAGCTTCTACTGGCAAGCAGTCTAGGGGCTCAGAGTCGAGAGTGAAGTCCAGTTGAGACTTACATGTCCGTCTATTAGTTATTATAAAAGAAAAGACAAAGGGGAAATGGATATTGGTTCTCTTGGCTTTTTTCTGAATATTATATGGGCAGAGTAGGCAACCTAATGGGAGAGAAGTCGTAAGGAACTGGCTGTATTAAGCAACAGTCAATTCCAGCATATGGCTGTTAGTAATCACTTTCACATGGTTCTGTAAAAAACTGAGAGAAAATCCTGAGAAGGCATGTAAATCCAGACCTTGGAGGGACAGGAATGGTTCTGTTTTGTTGCTGACATTGAAATGCAAAGCCAGAAATCTTGGGCTAGGGTATTATTGGAGCAGTTTAGTAAGGAATGAATTAATGTTAAGGCTTTGGGTACATCAGTAGTTTGGCTTCTCCCTTTGACCTGGGACTGCACAGCTGGTTAAGAGAAGTCTGAGATCTGCTCCTCCCTCTCTTCATTGGCAGGACTCAGGGCTTCAAGGCCTGCTGGAATGCCAGCAACACAGTAGACCCCTGACTAAGGCATATGAAATGGACAGGCAGAACAAGAGGTATGGGTTTATACCATGAAACATTAGCAAACAAGCCCGTAGGGGATCTCTAACCTTTCTTTTTGTTTTATCATACTCATCATTTTCCTCTCTTTCATCAATGGTCTTGCTTGACTTTATGATACTTTCCTGTGAGAAAACATGGTCTCTTTCTGTTTCACTTCAAAACTCCTATGCCTTCTTTTCCAATCCTTCTCGCCTGTATCCTACAATTACTCATAACCTGACTGATCATTCTGTTACCTCCAAGCTACCTCTTGCTATATTTAACCTCATCATCTCTCAGTCTACACTATGTCCTCCTGAACCTCCCCACAATAGGGTAAAATCATTCCACTAAGTGGAAAATCATTACATACAAGTTCATAGTGTAAGTTGGATTATATTTCTTCTTTATATTGTATTTCCATAGACCTTCCTTCTATGGTTATAGATATCAGGCTAATAGTTACCATGGTTTGTTAGTAAACAGGCTGTACTTGATCCTATTGTTATTACCAATGAGATTATTATAATCAGGTTGTCATATATGCTATAAGCAGTCCAATTCATATGATAGCACTGCACTTGTAAGTGGTCATACCATCACCTTTGTTCAGTACTGGAGGATTGGGCCTACGTGCAATTGATAGCAACTCCTCAGACCTAATATATCAGGAAGGTAAACTGTAAGGATAGACATAAACACCAAGAACCATTTATACCTAGAAGACATCTGGAGGAACAGAAACCTCTTAAGAAAGCCTTAAGAGCAATGATAAGACTATCTTACATAAGAAAGTTACAATTATCAACACAGAAAATAAAAAGGACAGGAGATAAGATGAAGAAAAATGCAATCCAAAAATAGCCAACCCATCCAGGACAAGTTCAGAGCACAAAGAGAGGAAATCAAAAGCCAACAAACAGAACTACCTGAAATGACAGAAACAGCAGCAGCAGAAAAAAAGTGAAAATGCAAGAGGCCATAGAAAAAATAATCTCTGTGGTACAAAAAAAGAAATGACTCTCAAAATAAAAGACACTAAAGCTGATACAGATAAACAAATACTGGAGCTCAGGAAGACAATGCAAGCCATAAATGCTGAACAAATAAGAAATGGAATTAGTGAAACAGATCCAAACAGAAATGCAGGAGGATTAGAAACTCCACTGAAAGGATACACAGTAGATTCAATGAAGGTAAGAATAGAATTTCAGATCTAGAAGAAAGAACTTGACTAGTGACCGGGGAAAAGAAGATATCTTAAAAATCACAAGACTAGGAAAAATCAACCCAACAGCTTTGGGTTGTTTTCAATCAACTCAACAGGAAAAAGCATAGAATAACAACATAAGACTGATAGGAATCAGCGAGCAAGCTGGAGATAGTGCAAAAGCCATTAAAAAAAGCTCTTCACAGAAATAATGTAGAAAACTTCCCAAACATAAAGAATTTGACACACACATAAGTGAAGCATACAGATCTCCAAATAGCCTTAATAAAAATCTACACCAATGCACATAATAATCAAGAAATTCCATTGTACATAATAATGAAGATTCCAGAAATTCAGTGCAAAAACAAAATATTAAAAACAACCATAGCTGGGCATGGTGGTGCATGCCTCTCAGCACTTGGGAGATTGAGGCCAGAGGGTTAATGGGCATTCGAGACCAGCCTGGGCTACAAAAGTGAGCTCAAGGCCAGCCTAAACTGTATAGTGAGACCCTGTCTCAAAAAGACAAAAATAAATACAACTATAGAATTACTTTCAGCCTTTCGCTAAGATCAAGTGTAAAAATAGATAAAAGAAACACTACCTATAAAGGAAAGCCCTTCAGAATCATAGATTTCTCAACACAAACCCTTAAATCAGGAAAAGCTTTGAGGTATTTTCAGCACTGAAGGAAAACAATCTTCAACTCATATTGATGTTCAACTCATATGATGGCAATTTACAGTGAGGAACTTACACTTCAGGAAAACAATGATCTCAAATAAACAATCTAATGTTGAATCTCAAATGCCTAGAAAAAGAACAAATCAAACCCAAATCCTGAAAAACTACCTTTTAAAATTGATGAAGAAATTTGATACTTCCATGCAGAGAACTGAAGATACGTATGACTACAAACTACCTCTACAGAATGTTCTGAAGGACATACTGGAAAGAGATAAAGAAGATCACTAACGTAGGAACACCAGTAGGCAAAGCTGTCAGGCAGGGTAAAAAGTTAAACAGAAGACAAAAACAGGAAAACAATATGAAAAAGAAGAGTCAATATGTAACAGTTGCAACCATCATGCAAATCGTCTCAACTCAGCAATTAAAGAAAACAGACTGGCTGGCAGAATTCATCAAAAAGCAAGATCCCACAATATACTGCATTTAAGCAATACATTTAATGCAAAAAGAAATTCACAGACTGAAAGTCAAAGGATGGAAAATAATTCTTTATGCCACAGGAACCCAGAAAAAAGTAGGGGTAGCTATTTCATTTTCAGACAAGGCAAACTTTTTTTTTTTTTGTCTGCTCAGCCCACCCTCATGGCAGGGCTGGCATAACATGTGGTTCCTGGGATCAAACCGTGCTCCTCTGCACTTACCTAAGCTTGCTAAAGCAGGTGCTTTAGACTGCTAAGCTATCTTGCTAGCCTCCAGACAATGCAAACTTTGAGCCAAAACTGATCAAAAGTGACATAGAAGATTACTACAAACCTTTTTTTTTTTTTTTTTTTTTTTTACATACTAGTCAAGGGAAAACTCCAAAAAGAAGAGATAACAATCATAAATATTTATGTACCAAACACAGATTCACCCAACTACATAAAACTAGTATTAGCACACATGAAAAGTCAAGTAATGGCTAACACAGTTGTAATGGGGGATCTTACTCTCCCACTTTCATAAATAGATAGACCAACTAGAGAAAAAAAATCAACAAAGAAATATTAGAATTAAACTAAGCCTATGAAAAAATGGACTTCATAGCTGTCCACGGTGTTCCACCCCACAACTTCAAATGCGCATTTTTCTCAGCTGCACAAGGGATATTCTACAAAATAAGACTATATATTAGTTGACAATTCATTTAAGTAAGTACAGAGGCATTGGAATCATCCCATATATACTATCTGACCATAGCACAATGAAACTGGAAATTTACAAGGGACATCACAAAAATACATAAACACATGTAAATACAACCGCACTCTTTTGAACAACCAATGGGTCACAGAGGAAATTAAAGACAAAATTAATCAGTTTATACAATTAAATGATAATGTAAATACAACATACAAAAACTTATGGGATAGAACGAAAGCAGGCCTCTGAGGGAACTTTAAAGTGATGAACTAACACTTCAGGAAAACAGAATGGGCTCAAATAAACAATCTAATGTTGAACCTCAAATGCCTAGAAAAAGAGCAAATCAAACTCAAAGTTTATAAGAGGAAAAAATTACAAAGAGCAGATAGTATGTAATAGAGACTAATAAAACAGTACAAAGAGTTAATGAATCAAAAAGTTGGTTCTTTGCAAGAATAAGCTGATAAATCATTAGCCAATCTCATCAGAAAGAGGAAAAAACACAAACTCAAGCAATTAGGAATGAAAAGGGAAAAACCACAATACATCCCATGAAAATCCAGGAAGTCATCAAGACTATAATGCAAGCCTTTATTTTAATAAGACAGAAAACACAAAAGAAATGGACAGATTACTAGACACAGTTGAATTGCCAAAACTAAATCAAGGTGATATAAAAATTCTAAATATCCTGGTATCAGCCAATGAAATGGAGAACGTAATTAAAATTCCAAAAAGGAAAAGTCTAGGCCATAATAGATTCACTGTTGAATTCTAAAAGAAATTAAAGAACTAATGCCACTAATGCTGAAACTCTTTAGAGAAACGGAAAGAGTACTTCCAACATCATTCTTGGAGATAAGTTATTACCCTGATTCCAAAATCAGAGAAGAATGCAATCAAAGAAAAAAACTACAGGCCAATCTCCCTAATGAACATAGATGTAAAATTCCTTAATAAGATACTGACAAACAGAACGTAGTAAATCATAAAGATAATTAGACATGAAGACCAAGTAGGACTGACCCTAGCGATGCAAGGGTGGTTCAACACACACAAATTAATAAATGTAATGCATCATAATAATAGAACCAAAGATAAAACTCACATGATTGTCTCAATAAGTGCAGAAAAATCATTTGATAAATGGCCAGTACACATGATAAAATCTCTGAAGAACACTGGAATAGATTATCTTTGCCTCAATCTTAAAAAAGCCATCTATGAAAAAACCAACAACTACTCTAGTATTAAGTGGTCAAAAACTGAGAGCTTTCACTCAGGAACCGGATGAAGGTATCCATTATCAGCACTCCTATTCAACATAGTTGTGGAAACATTAACCAGATCAATAGACAAGAGAGAAAAAAAAAAAAAAAAAAAACGTGTAAAGATACGAAGTTATATCATCATTTGCAGATGACATGATACTTTACATATAAGATCCCCCAAATCTTGAGGATTTAATATCCAAATTCACTAGTATAGTATAGCAGAATGCAAAGTCAACACTTAAAACCATTCTGGTACAGAGCAACAAAGCTACACAGAGAAAAATCACATCCTTCACATTAGCGTCCAAACAATGAAATACTTAAAGAATTAATCTAAGTATGTAAAAGCACTGTAAAGTGAAAATTACAGTAACCTAAAAAAGGAGATCAAAAAGATTAGGAAAAAAAAAAAAAAAAAAAAGGAAAGATATTCCTTAATCTTGAAGAGTGAAAATAGCCATGCTTTCAAAACAGTGAAAATGGGATACTCCAGAGTTGATACACAGATTTAATACAATCTCAATCCAAATGGCATTAGCATGCCTCACAAATCTACAATCATAAAATTCATTTGGGACCAAAAGAGACCTAGAATAGCCACAGAAACCTTGGGCAACAAAAGCAAGTCAACCACAATCTCAGACCTAAAATTATATTACAATGCAATGATTAAGAAAAGAAAAGAAAAAAGAAAAGAAAAGAAAAGGTGCAGTAATGTGCTGGCCAGATATCTTAGCAGACTAATGTGCCTGCTTAGGCAGGCTTCGACCTCTGGTGCGCCATGCTGGCCCTGCCCCCGAGGCACGCTGAGACAGTGAAGGAGACTGGGCGTGGTGGCGCACACCTGCAATCCCAGCACTTAGGAGGCTAAGAACAGGAGGATTACAAGTCCAATCTGCATAGTGAGACCCTGTGCTAAATACAAATACAAATACAAATACAAATAATAATAATAATAATAATAATAATAATAATAATAATAATAATAATAAATCAACCAATAACAAATGTAGGGGCCATGGGGAAAAGGAATTCTTTTTCGCTGTTGGTGGGGGTGGAGACTGGTTGCACCCACTATAGAAACCAGTGTGGAGATAACTTAGAAAACTTAAGTTTTACAGGGCCAATTTGACCCAGCTATTCACCTTCTGGGTATCTTCCTGGAAGAACTAAAAGCATCATAGCACAATGATGTATGTGCACTCATGTTTATAGCAGCAGTTTGTTATACCTAAAACTTGGAAGCAACTCAAATGCTCATCAATTGAGGAATGGATAAAAAAGATTTTATATATATATATATATATATATATATATATATATATATATATATATATATATTCAGACATAGAGAAAAACTAGAGACTTTTACAGGCAAATGAGTACAACTCAAGGCCATACTCACAAGTGACATAAACCAGACCCATATGTATAAATACTACATTGTTTCAGTAGTGTGATAAGTAAATAAGATCTGAATGTACAATAGACATTGTAAATTGGGAAGAGACTGTTTAAAAGCAAAGACAGGGGCCTGGCGGGATGGCTCAGTAGTCTAAAGCACCTGCTTGGGAAAGCTTGGGCGGCTTCAGGGACCGCAGTTCGATCTCTGGCACCACATGCTGTGCCAGCCCTGCCCTTGGGGTGGGCTGAGCCGGCCATAAAAATGAGTGAATAAAACAAAGGTTCTGAAACAAGAAAAAAATAAATAAATAAAATTTAAAATAAAAAAATAAATAAAAGCAAAGACAAATTCTAATGGGGGAAAAAGAAAACGAATAAAGGGGAAAAACAAAAAATATTTATACACAAGATAGTTAAGATAGTGATATAGCTAGTTTCTTGTATACATTGAAAATGATTCGTGCTAATATTGTTTGAACAAGATATTCTGCCCGTATCTTCTACTCTGACTATGACAATATTCTACAATTGTTGTAACTCTCTTAAGCTGTGTTAAACTGTTGTATTGTTGTCTTTAAAATAAAGCTATGCCTTTCAAAAAAAAAAAACTAAGGCTTGTAAAAACGTGATTTGGGTCAAGTGAGTGAAGATGCCAGTCATATGAATTGAATAAAAGGTTGGAGGTAGAGACAGGGGAATTTAATTAGGGTTATGAAAAACACAAGCATGAGGGGAACTATTTCATTCCTGAGGTAAAGGAAAATTAAACTGGAACTGCAGTAAAATTTGAGCATAAGATCTAAGGAAAATGTATAAGTGCCCTATTATGAGGATAAGGAGGTCTAGGGAGTTTTACAGTTTCATATGGCTCTAGCTTGTTTCAATATCTTGAATAGCCATAGAGACATTAGCAGGATCGGGAATGTATATATAGCATTTAGCCTTTATAATGGCGTATTTTGTGTTGTTAGAATATTTAGTATCATTTGATTGATTTTAGAGTACATCATATCTATATACAACAGAATTCATGGAATCTATTCTGGAGGTCATATGAACAGATGACAGAATTTTGTTTGTATTTTTTATTATACATTTCTGCTGGGTGATTAAGACCAATATAAAATGAGACCTGTGTTAATTAAAATTGATCTCTTCCTCTCTATCAATGTCAGTTGAATCTCTTCAGGACTTGCCTGGGAACCATGTATACCTGGGAACCATATCAGTGTGAACCATGTATGAGTCACAGTGTTTGCTAGGCCATATATATATATATATATATATATATATATTTATATATATATATAGTTAGATAGATAGATAGATAGATAGAAGATTTTTTTTTAATAAAAGCATGGAAAACTTTTTTTCCCTGGTGACCCTCCTGCGGGACACTACACATCACTGATTTCCATCCTCTGTACTTCATGAATAGCCTTGGCCAGGAGGTTGGGAGCTCACCGAGTTGCAGGACATCAGAGCCAAGGTTCTCTAATGTCCTGGGTCCTCATTTACCTTGGAGAGTCAGGGCTAAAACAGTCTTTTTGACCTACCTTTGTAGTTTTGGTCTTCAAATCTCGAATCCAGAAGAGTAAATTAATGAAAGTACATTGTATTGGGAACAGTTAGCTTAATTATTAAAATTCTTATCTGGATATTTATTAAGCATTCTGAAATATATATGAAACTACAGCCAGAAGGCTGTTCTTTTCCACCAATTATTATTGTTCTAGCTGAACTCCTGTACAGTATTAACAAACAATAATTATAATTTATAAGGAAAATTTGTGAGTACATAGGAAAGTCTCATACAATTTGTTTTCCTTTAGTAGAATATCATTGAAATAATTTGTGACATTTTCTGGATTAATACCTAAGCATCTCTGAATGTAATAAATAACACATGTACAAAATAAACATCATAGAAGCCCCCTCCTTTTAAACTGATTTTGATACGTGATCTCACTGATTTGGCATGAACCTGTTAACACAATCTGAAAGAAAACCTTTACCACTGTAAACAGTTCTAGTTTTACATTTTTTAAGACTTGTACATATGGAAAGCATGAATACATTTCCCTAATGAATTGTTATAGCCATATGAAAACCTTTCTAAAAAATTAATTTTGTACCAAGAATCTTATCAGAAGACCTTGTTTCATTTTTAGAAAACCTAATCTTGTGACAAGACCAATGTAAACATCACAGTAACACATTTTTAATAACATTTATTTGGGGTATCTCCCATAAAGCCATGGAGATTACTGGAGCCTCTCTTAATGAATAAAGGCGGTACTATGATTTTTCCAGGCAGAAAAGAGAGTCATGTCCAATAATTCCCTCACACTTGAAGAGATCCCATTCAATTACCATAATTTTTTACAACCTAGGAGAACTAGATTTTAACACTCAACACATAATTTTGATCAGTGAGAAATTTGTTATAATACACAGACAAAAATATGTATTATGTATATAAAACCAGTTTTAATATCCTTTTTATCAGCTGGAAAATTAGGTAAAAGATGCAAAGTGTTGAATTCAAATAAAACAGCTGTTTACATAACGGACAAATACACAAGACAATTCGGTTATAAAATCAGAACATATTCAAATATATTTGAATTATAATGACTCAATAGTTTTTAAACTTGTTACTATAGTCAGAACTTTTATAGGTTAAGATCTCTTGTAATAAAAATCAGAAAGAATAAAAGTACACCTGTGAAAGCAAACATGGCTACTAAAATAGGCACGAGATTAAGGATTCATCTGATTGGAATGTTCAGGTACACACACTATTCACTGATAGCCATAGCTGTTGGGCAGTCACAGCTGATGGCAAGGTAATTTTAACTACTTTGGGGAGGGGTGGGGTGTGAGCAGGCCAGGTACGGATAGAGAGATTATCTCAGGCTGGTGAGATAGTTCAGCAGTCTAAAGCACCTGTTTAAAAAAGCTTAGGCAATCACAGCGACCGTGGTTTGATCCCCAGCACCACATGCTATGCAAGCCTCACCCCAGGGCAGGCTGAGGTGGTCATAATATATATATGATTATCTCTGATACTAGTGGTTGGTCTGTAAAAAAAATTTTTTTTTTTTGCCTTTAACGGAAATATCTTATTTCTTCATCAATTTTGGAGGATAGCTTTGGTGGATAAGTTCATCTGGGTTGAGATCTAGTAGAGTGAGGCAAGCTTGTATTTTATATGAAGATTTTTAATAAGATGTGTCCTCCTCAAAAGTCTCAGATTTGTATGCCCAGTGATAGTATTTATCCCTCTTAAGTGATTTAGACTGTCCCTATGTTTTTCAGAGGAAATTACTTATGGTTAAACATTATCAATTTTTCAGAGATGTCCTCTAGGCTCAGCTAGTTACTGGTGTCCCAGGATCCTAGTATCTGTGGTTTACCTACTTCCTAGTTCTTTTGGCACTGCTCATGACTCCCAGGCAATCTGTATGTTCCATATATGAAATTCCAGTTGATCCCAAATAGATGTTCCCATGACTAAAATATTACAGATAATAGCAAGATCAGTAACCCTTAACCATAAGGAACAAGATTTATAGTGATAGAATGAATTCCAAGATAAGCCAGGTGTGATGGTTTGTCTGACATCTATCCAAAGCCTCATGCAGTCATGAGGGTCAGAGAAGCTGCCTTTTTCAGAGGCAGCTCAATCTAGTTTGTGATTGATTCACTGTCTAGTCTTGGGACTGAGGATGAGACGTTACATCCACTGTAGGGTGAGTAGCCTGCAAACAACCTAACAGAAGAAAAGAGGCTTACTCCTCTCACTTTTTGCTCTTGTTGCCTTTTCTGTTTTCTGTCTCCTTGAAGTGCTGCCCTGTGCCATGCCACCTTGCCTTGGAGCCAGCAGACTATGGACTGAAACATTCACAAATCATGAGTTAAATAAACCTTTCCTCCTTGAACTTTGGGTGCTGGGTATTTTGTCTCAGCAATGGGAAAAGTAACTAAAACATCAACTATACATAGTCAAAATCTACTCTATAGAGCAATTTTACCTCCTTTTAAAACAGAACAATATTCAGCTATAGCAGTATATAGTTAATGAGCTATCAGTTTGTAAGGGTAAATGATATGGGTATGAAAAGATAAAGAAAAGAACAGTTTATAAAAAGTAATAATGAAGATGTTAAGATTGATGTAAAAGATACTACTAAGGAGTAAAGAAAATTAGTAGTATTACATAACAGTAACAGAAAAAAATCAACTAAAATAAGGATAAATAATGGGAAATAGAGATTAAACTAGAGGAAAAAAGAGTAAGAAATTCTCAAGAAAAAGGATGAGAGACAGTGAGGAAAGCAGAGAATACAGGGAAGACCAATTAAAACAAATTTATATTTTAAAAGGGGGAACAAATAAATGATGATACACCTCTAACTCCACTAATAATAAAAAATTTAAAAAACAGCAATAGGGGGCTTGCCAGATAGCTCAGTTGATCAAAGCACATTCTTTGGCAAAGTCACTCAGGAGCTGGGACCACGGTTCAATCCCCTCCTCCACATGGAGCATGAGAGCTGCCCTTAAGGCAGCCTGAGCTAACCCCTTCAACTCTCCCCACAAAAAAAGCAATAAAGGAGAAAAGAGAAAAACTGGGTTAAATGGAGAAGAGGAAAAGAGAGAATAAAATTCATATATTTCCTGAAGACTGTTATCTTTCAGAGCCTGCAGTTCTTAATCTTGCAGATCACGCTCCCTTACTTATGAGTTTACGTGGAGATTCCTCACTACAATGGATCCTGTCTGTAACTCCCCATTTGTGGAAATTGTTCAGGTTAGGCACCAGCCCAGGAAAGCTGAGGATTCTTGGATTCTGAGGCTCATAGCATGGACTCCTGCCGCATATCATTTTTTCCTGATACTTATACATGTATAGGAGAACAGAAGACAGAGAAGGGAAGATATTCATAATAAAGGAAAAAATGGCTGGCTAAGTACAGGGTTGCAAATGTAAATTTTACTGCCAAAAATCTGTTGGTTAATAGGTACCTTTCTTTCTTTCTTTCTTTCTTTCTTTCTTTCTTTCTTTCTTTCTTTCTTTCTTTCTTTCTTTCTTTCTTTCTTTCTTTCTTTCTTTCACAAATTTTAGAAATTTCAGTTAAACTTTTACAAAAAGAAAGTCCATTAATTGCATAATCACATATGCTAACAAGGAAGCTAATCAGGGACTGAAATTTCCTTCTTCAAGCAACAATTTGATGAATGCCCCCATCAGTTCACTAAACTATCTCCTATTTCAGCAGGATGATCAAGGATATCTGCTGAATAGCAAAACCTCAGATTTTTTTTTTTTTTTTTTTTTTTTTTTGTCTTTTTGAGACAGGGTCTCACTATGCAGTTGAGGCTGGTCCTGAGCTTACTTTTGTAGCCCAGGCTGGTCTCGAACTCGCATCAATCCTCCTGCCTCAGCCTCCCAAGTGCTGGGATTACAGGCGTGAGCCACCACGCCTGGCCTCAGATTTTTTTTTATGATACACTATCTTCAGAATACATTTTGTTGCTGGGCGTGGTGGTGCATGCCTGTAATTCCAGCACTAGGGAGGCTGAGGCAGGAGGATTGGTTCAAGACCAGCCTGGGCCACAAAAGTGAGCTCAAGGCTATGAACTGCATAGCAAGACCCTGTCTCAAAAATGCAAAACAAACAAACAAACAAACAAACAAATAAACAAAAAAACCCACATCTTGTGCCAGTCTTCAGTAATGTAGTAATAATTATGTTTGAGTTTTATAATCTCTTTCAAGAAACAGATGGGATCCATTTGGGATCCTTCATGTCTCTTACGGACTATACCTATTCTCCATTCTGTTTCCGCAATACATTTTCCTACTCTTAAAAAAAATAGGTGGCAATTTTAATAAACACATCTTTCTCATCTTTATTGAAAGAACAAATGAAACAAGTGTTTGAATCATGCTTTTAGTCAGCTCAATCTATTCACTAGTAAGAGAATTTGCTGAAGTATAGTCTATTGCAAATGCCAAGACACTGACTCACTATCAGGTCAATATTTAAAAAAAAAAAGTGCAGTAGGGTCAAAGGATGCTTTTCCAGTAACATATTGTTTGCCCTTGCCAATCTAAACTATTGAGGAAAAACAGTATTCATTCTGTGTATCTGCATGCTTTTGACTAGTTAACATGGTAATCCGGAAAAGGGCTCTGTTGCCCAACTATTAGGTAAGTTATTTGGAAAAGAAAAAATATTTGTCTATAAATTTTTTGGTGAGGTGTTTCCAAGAAACTATAAATGGGACCTATTTTAGGGTTCTTCTATTATGAGTGACAGGTTTAACATTCTTAGACCATTCAGAATATAATGACATTTTTAAAAGTCTCTAGGGATTATTGTACATTAGCAAGCAGACTCAATAAATTATTTATCTATAAATTAATCTTTGTAAACAGATTTCCACCCCTTTTAATTTGAAAGCTAAACTTCTGAGTCTGCACTTCAGCAACTTTGTATCTGAAGGGCCTACATCTGTACAAACATTTCTAATGAAAACACGAAGACAACCCCCAGAGAAGCAAATAAATGAGATTTAAGCATATAGTGGCCTTTCTACAGTTACATTCTTAACAACAGCAGATTCTAATTTGATGTCAAACAGGTTATATGACAAAATTAGTGTGAGAAATCTAGTTCTGGTTTTACTGAAAAATGTAGATATTTAGACAATTCTATCTTCGCATTTCCAAAAAAAAAACAAAAAACAACAAACAAACAAACAACTACCTGCCTGTTCCTAAGCCATGGAAGCACAGGCCCACTGGTCAGGAAGACACACCTTGCCATAGAACAGGCAATAGAAAAGCACAGGGCAAGGTTGGGCTCCACGGCCAAGGGTATAGTGGCCAAAATATAAATTCAAAGATGGATTTAAACTTTCAGGTTATAATTAAAAACTGTTCAACCAGACTTTATTCAAAATGCCCACACAAGCCACTTTTGCCCATTAACAAAATCACCAACCAAAAGTTGGTCTACCTGCCACTAACAAAAAGCCACTAAGCCTAATTTAGAGAAATAGCAATATGTTGTAAAAATTCTTACCCCAGCTTATGTTCATGGAACTATGTGTTTTAGAAAAGTATGACAAGGATTACATTTTATAAAATATTTAGGCATTAATATTTTAAGATTCAAAAATACTAAAATCTACCTAGAACTCATGATTTAAGAGTAGAAACTAATTTTCACTAATTTCAGACTGTGTTAACAAGCATGTTATAAACACATAATGAAGTATCTTTGTTGTCACCTTTGAGTTGGTTTGACAGGTGATCCTATATAGAAAATATCCTTTGTGAGAATACCAGGTAGGCAGAGTTGAAGCCAAAATTCATACAAACTTTTTTTCAATAGAACATATACAACAAAGTTTACTACTGTAACCATTTTTAAGTGCATAGTATTATTATGTGTATTTAGTGTTCTATGATTTTTACTGTCACTAAATAAGCTGGTGAATTTGCTCAATTCAGATATAAATCACAAAGTGGAAAAGTTGCAGTTCCTTGGTTGCTAGAAGTTCCAGGCTTTTAATCCCAGAAGCTCCAGCCCCTGAACATCACAGCTGAGCTTTGAGTGCCAGTGCTGCTTAGCAATTCATGTTCCGGCTCTTTGTATTATACAGCTCCTGGTATTTCACAGCCACTCCTACCAGCTACTGAGCAGCTGGAACTCCTATCCCCTTTGACTGCTTTCCAGAGTGGTTCAAGCTACTTCCACTCCTTTCAGAAAGCCCCTCCACTGCTCTGTGGAGCTCTTCAGGGCTAGCACTCCTTAATGTTACCAGCTCTTTCTTATAATAGCAACACATTCGGTGCATTCTTTACAAGGTAAGACTCACAAGTAAGCAACAGACCACCAGAGTAAGGTTTTTATGGGGACCTATGCTGCATCAGAGGCTGGTAGATGTGAACTGAGCTGTAGAGTATGAGGGAATAGTGTTTATACACATTTAAAAAAAGAGCAGGCTATCTAAGTATACAGTCTCTTGAATTTTGTGGACTTGTTTTAGGACCTTTGAAGTAGTAAGAGAGGGAACGGGGACATCTTGGAGAGGTCCATGAGCCCACTACAGCCAAGGCCAATGTCACCTAGAGTAAGACAGTTCCAACGGGGGAGAAATGGCTGCTTGGTGATAACTCTTTTGCCCTTTCCACAGAAATGCAAGGCAGAAGTTACAACTGTTGTTCCTGCTTTCAAGGGGATTCCAAGAAGGGCAGCGAGCATTGCCCATCATGGCCCACTGGGACTTGGGATTTGGGGATAATGGCACTGGGCTCTGATCCTGGCTCAAGGAGGGGTTGTTGCAGCTGTCTGTGAGGTTGTGGCCCCTGTCAGGGCTGCAAGAGTCAGTAGCATCTGGAGGCCTTGGGAGGGGATGCTTCTGACAGGAAGACACTATAGTTAATCAAGCCAGGCCAGCAAGGAGCGACCAGGGGCAGAAGTGTAATGGCTGCCTGTGAAAGCACCCCCCCCCCCAGATGTCAGTGGGAGAAGGGAAGAGCTGGGATTCTGTCTCATATTGACAATCCAGGGCATTCTGGTACCTGTACCCATTAAAAAGCAACTGCCTCCTTGTTCCCTATTAACCTGTTCTATTTTCTGCCTCTGTGAATTTAAAGTAAACTTTTCTAAAAAGTAAAAAAAAAAAACAGACAGAACTACTTAGTAGGCTATGGCTGGTCATGCCACACATTCATCAATCTATCAGGGAGATTAGGGAAGCCTATTTTCCTAGTGTCCTAGTAAGCATAATATTTTATGTCTATTTTGTTAGGCAGACCCTGAACAGTGTTTACTTCTTGATATATTTAGCAAATACAGTCAGCCTCTGTATCTGTGGGCTTTGCATCAGTGGATTCTGCTGCTGTGGATTCAACCAACTGTATCAAAATACTAAAAAGCAAAACAAAACTGAATTCCTCTATACTGAACATGTATGCAATTTTTAATCATTATTCCCTGTATGATACAGAATGAAAACTATTTACACTGTTTACATTGTATTAAATATTCTATGGAATCTAGGGATGATTTACATTACATATGAAAATCTAAATCACATCATCAAATGCAAATACTACACAATTTTATAAAAGGGCTTGGGCATCCACGGTTTGGTATCCACAGGGATTCTGGAATTAATCACCCATGGACACTGAGGGACAGCTGCACATCTGACAGGGATAAGCATGGCAGGTACTATCTTAGTTTTAGCACACCACTGAACATAAGACAGACCTGGGCTCTGCCCTCACAGGACTTATGTTCTGATCATTTTTCAGTACCCCCAAACTCTACAAGATATGCAAAAACATGCAATTTTGGGAATGGCATCACTTTTTTAATATTTAAAAATTTCCATATCAAATGAAATATTTAAAACAGGTGAATCCATAGAGACAAAAAGTAAATTAGTAGACACAAATAATAGAGGACTGCTGTTTCAGTCCACCATTGAGTGCGTGCTCTCTCCTCCTACCTGAACCATGTCTTCTCACAAGACTGTCAGACTCAAACAATTCCTGGCCAAGACGCAAAGGCAGAATCGCCTCATTCCTCAGTGGATTCGGAAGAAGATAGGTAATAAAATCAGGTACAACTCCGATGTTGACACTGGAGGAGGACCAAGCTAGGACTGTGAGGAGTTGCACATGAGCTGCAATACATTTACCCTCTGGGAGGTCACAAGAAAATAGGGAGTGGCTGTTACTGAGTGCCAGGTTTCGCTTTGGAGTGCTGAAAATGTTTGAAATAGTGGTCATGGATGCACAACCTTGTGAATATACAAAAAGCATGAAACTATACAACAAATTTTTGAAGGGTATGTAAATTATATCAACTTAAAAATTCACATTAGTTGATAAATAAAACTAGACACAATGATGGTGAGACCATGTTTTAAACTTCCATATATTGCCCTAGCATTATGATCTTCCTATAGACTCTAGGTAAAGCCCTTCAGACAAGCAATGTGCAATAGACTGACCTATGGACTTAGTTTAGACTCACAAGCATCTAGACAGGCAGTACATAAAGAGGAAAAAAACGATCTGTTTAGACAGTCTCCCCCTCAACTTGTGCAGAGCCCTGGTATATCCTTAAATGACACCCAAAGTTCCCACATCTGCCTGAATAGTAGTAACTTAAAACTAGATGGGAATCACTGGAATATTACTGAGAAAAACCTTAAATTTACACAGACATGATTTCAGTGATATTTGATAGACATGACACACTTTTTTTTTTTTTTAAAGAGTATGTAGTATTAAAAGAGAATAATTACAAATGATACAGGATTTCACTCAACAAAATGGTGAATTTCACAGTATATGTCTTGCATAGTGTTGCCTTAGAATTATTATTCATATTACCAGATATACACATGCAAAATTGGAAGAAAAACAGAAAAGAATATATAAGAAAGTAAGGAAAAAAAGGAAAAATTGAAAAAAGCCACAACAAGGATTAACTGCTCCTTCCCACAGACAGAAATCCACAGTACAGTGGTCCAAACCATCCTGCTTATACACACAGACATATCTTTTTTCCTCACTCCCTATCCTGCCCTCCACAACATAGTAATTCCTTCCTTTTGAACAGGTTCATTTTCTTTTCCTAGTATCTATTCTTCAGATTTCATTTTCTCTTTCAGGTTGTCACACTAAGGAGATAATATGGTGTTTGTACATGCAAATCTGATTTATTTCACTATGACACACTGCTGCCACAGAATACACGTGAATCTTAAAAGTGGAAACTGACATTCTCCATGGAACAGAACCATATATATTTTAAGGGTTAATTGTATTTCTTCTATAAATATATGATTAAAGGTTTCATCTTATATGTGGTAATTAGGAAACTTCTCTTTCTACCCACTCACTTACTTAGCTACTGTGCTCAAACTCATTAATGCCCAGACATTGACAATTTAGTAAAACAATCATTTAAATATTAAAAGTGTCACGTACAGATGGAATGGCTATAGCTACAGGACTACAAAAGACTTAAAATTTGAGAAAAACATAAAAAAATACAATGACTTGAAATGAAAACAACAGTATACTTAAGAACTCACAGATGCATATACAAGTACTTTATTTGTTAAATTGCAAAAGCCAGAAAGACTGCTTTACAGAAAGCAAAGTAAACCACACATATATTATGGAAAGAATCTTTCTCATTTCTTTAAATCTAAGGCCCCCTCTAGTGTTTGAACAGTTACAGGCATCACACAATGCAAACGAAGGTCATCACAGGAGACCTTCCAAATCAAAAAGAATACTTTTGTTCCACTCATGTGGCATAAGAATCAATGAGAGAAAACAACCATAATTAATATTTCAAATTCCTGCTATGATTGATTCATTACTCTCTCCTTCAGTAACTACTTTTCCTGTGAATTACTGGTTTGTTTTTTGGTTTGAGGATTAATACTTTGTTAATAAAGGGAAAAATATATAATGTAATTAAGGACTTTAATTTCCCAGTCAAGAAATATACTTTTTTTTTTGTCTTTTTGAGGCAGGGTCTCACTATGCGGTTGAGGCTGGCCTTGAGCTCACTTTTGTAGCCCAGGCTGGTCTCGAACTCTCACTGATCCTCCTGCCTCAGCCTCCCAAGTGCTGGGATTACAGGCATGAGCCACCACGCCCGGCAAGAAATATACTTTATTGAAAGTAACAGAACACTAATGTTATTGAGTAACCAGTTTTGCTTTTATGGAAGTTACTGATACTTAGAATATACTTCCTAAAGTATATATTTACATTTGGGAGTCATATTTTTAAATTGTACATATTTTAAAACCCAACCTAATTTGTAAATGTGCTAATAATTTTTTTCAGTACTATATAAAGGGTGTGTATGTGTAATAGACTGACCTTAAAATTCAGGCTAAAACCTGAGGACATGGAGGACAATGTTGGCTCTGGGAACTAGGATGTAAAGGAACTCTTTAAAGCTTTTTACATAAACTCAAGGACCTAATCTCATGTGTTTCTGAAAAAGGCTGATTAAAATTGGAGCAAAAAATAATTGTTTCATTCTTTCTTTCCAGCTAAATCTTTTGTGTCTATTTCCATACTGTATTTCAGAGGGCTCAGCAGATAGTTTTTTCATTGTAAAAAAAAAAAAAAAAGAAAATCTCTAATTTTAACAAAAGATGACAATTCAGGAGGAATTGAGCAGGAAGCTGATGGAAAAGAACCATACTAAGCAAATAATTCATACTTTTAGAAGTCAAGAATATATAGAAAAATTTTAACTTTGATAGTTCTTTTTTTTTTTTTTTTTTTTTGTGGGACCAGGGTTCGAACTCACGACCTTGCACTTGCCCAGCAGGCACTTGTGCCTCGGAGCTATCTCCCCATAACTTTGATAGTTCTTAAAACAATTTTAATATGTACTAGCTTTAAGTAAATGATTAATTTGTCAGCAATATGTCATATGGTTTCTCTATATTGATACTACTTTGTTTTCAAATGTCACTTGCAATCAATTACAAATTAAGGGGAAAAAGTCATCCAATATGAGTTAAATAAGACTGCTATCTTTTTAATTGGTTTCTACTTTTAAGATATTTATACTGAAAAGGAACAAGACACAATATTTTTAAAGTGCAACATATACTCTTTGGGTGCCACATGAAAAATTATGTAACAATTACTGCAGTCATTTCTCCTAGTACAACTTATTGAAAAGCTGTTATAAAAGTCAGCCATCAGATTAAAAACTGAGAAATACTAAAATATGAAAATCAGGGTATAAAATGTAATCAGGAATAAAACCAGCATGAGAGGTAGAATAAGTAAATAAAATCAAATAAATACTATACAGTGACATACAAAATTCTGTTTATAAAAAATTGGAAATAGCATTCAAAAATACCCATTTTCTCCATTTTTGAGATTTACAATAAAATTAAAACTTAAAGTCTGTATAAAGATTTTCCAAACATTAATTACTGGCATTGTTTTTGGCCAAAACCTCTCGTATCTGTCGGTCGAGTTCACTTATTATTCGATCCTCATGATTATACACACCCGTTCTCATCAAAGTATCCCTTTCCTCTATCAGGCGAGTCAAATAATCATCCAAGCCTTCTTCTGCTGCTGAGCCACGTGGGCCATCCATTTTCCCACTGGCGATTTCCCTAGAATCCTGGTACTGTTTTGGGTCCTGTTGCCTTAACCTGGTAAGTCAAGAAAAAATGCCACTCTATTAGACAACAAATATTGTTTTTTTTCTAATAGCACTATGTTAAAACAAAAGGATTCAATATTTGAGCAAGTTTTAGTAATATTTTCAGAAGAATATAAAAAGTAATGGCTTATCTAGTCAAGAGTTAAAATATTTTAAAAAGCAATTTAACAACAGTGATTCTTCTATTAATGAAATACACCCAAACTATAGAAACTATAGGGCTGTGTAGAGAAAATAAAAATCACCAGCAATTTCATTATTTAGGGATAACCAAAATGAGTGCCATTTTTCTTTTTAATTAGAAACGTATATATAACTTTAAATGTACATTTTTGTAAAAAAACACGATATATACTCAGTGCATACCCATACTACTTTTTCTACTTATTTCTACTCTTCTACATATTTTCATTCTTATAAATGGCTTCATGTTGTATGATCATTTAATTATCTTTTATTACATCCTTTAAGTTGTAATTAAAGCTCTGCTGCTTGAGCATAAATTTTTCTTTAAATTCATTCAACAGTTATTTATGCCAAACAGTGTCTGGAGACACTACAGTGAATTAAAGGAAACAGCTCCGCTGCTGTGGAACTTAAGCCACTGGTCACTTGTACAGAGTGAAACTGGATATCAGTGCACAGTTCCAGGGGTGGATGCATGTTAAAGTCAGGACACATCTCCAGTTACTCTTGACTTCCTTTACCAACGGACTTTTTTTTTTGTCTTTTTGAGACAGGGTCTCACTATGCAGTTCAGGCTGGCCTTGAGCTCACTTTTGTAGCCCAGGCTGGTCTCGAACTCACACTGATCCTCCTGCCTCAGCCTCCCGAGTGCTGGGATTACAGGCGTGCGCCACCACGCCCAGCTACCAATGGACTTTAAAAACTCAGGTACTGGGATGGCAAGATAGCTCAGCAGACTACAGAGCCTGCTTAGCATAGGCAAGCATGGGGATTGACGTTCAATCCCCAGCACATGGAGTATTGGCCTTGCCCTCAGGGCAGGTTGAGGCAGCCAAAGTCCCAGCATTGTGGTGCATGCCCATAATCCCAGCACTGGGGAGATTGAAAGCAAGAGGATCACCACGAGTCCGAGCTGCATAGTGAGACCCTGTACCAACCAAAGGAAACACTGATCATATTCCTGAAAAATGTTATGCCTGGACTCATACACTTTCTGCCGATAGGAATCTTTTGTTTTATAGAACTGTTCTGTTAGAAACTTTCTTCTCATATTAAACTTATCATTCCTCTTTATAACTATTTTCCTGCCCAAAGAGGAAAGACCACTTTTTTTTTTTTTTTAAGTATGGTAGCTCTGTAGATATTTGCAGGCAGCAGTCTACCCTTTCCCCTAAGAGTTCTCTTCTCTAAGTTCAATATCCCTCACTCTGTACAGAAAATCACTGAGTTATAGGATGTTACAGTATAGGTTCTCTTATGTCCTGAGTCCAGGGCTTGGGCCAAAATATTGTTTATCCTTGTAGCCCTTCTTTTTCTCTAATTTTTTGGCCTGCCAACTTAAGTTGTTAACTCTTCAGAAGAGAAGCTTTATGATATTATTCTCTGTAACATAGATGCTTGAGCTTAACATCATTATGACTGACAGTGTGCTTAAGGAGACTTATCTAGAGAGAAAAAATTCTCTCAGGCCTTCACAGAGAGCAAAGTAGTCAAGCAATGGCTGTGACTCATCCAGAGAGCTGATACTGTCAAAAGATCTACAAACAGCTCTAGATGGTTTCAGGGTAAATCCTGAGAGGACCTGGTGACCTATCAATTACAAAAGTTACATTTTTTGTTAGATAGATTTGCTTTACCTTTGTCTTCACCATCCAGCAGAAAAGTCTAACCATGAGGTATAAAAAGTAAAGCCATATTAACATAATGAGCTGTAAAAGGCTCAAGTCAACAGCTTCCAACATTGCCAGTTGTGCTGATAACCCACTACTATTATGGACCTTTGGACTATACATAGTTACTTTCTTAGTTTAATGAGAAGAAATATTTGTACTAATAGTATTTATACAACGTATCATGTCTGCATCTTGTACTCTGAACAAATACTACGAAGGCAATGATATGCAATGTATTAATTATTGGAACTGTCCTACTAACCTGTTGTGAAACTGTCTCATTGCTACTTCTTTTCATTAAAATTAATTAAAAAAATATCTCTGACTCTGCTAACCAACTAGATGACATGATGTATGGCTTTGTCCTGTCCTGGTAACACTGTATTTGAAGACCTCTAGAGGGAGCTGATTTCACTGAAAGATTGATTACACAGATCCAAGGCGAATTTTCATCTGTGAGCCCCTATACAATAGAAAGTCAAACATATCCAACATTCAAAGGCATAAGATAAATATTACAATGCCAAAAGTTGCAAACAACAGGGTAATATAAAACATTGGGACCAACACATGTCCAAAATCCAGCAGGGTAAACATTAAATCCCATAGTTCCAACTGGAGAATCCAAAGCAGTCTGCACTGAGTTGTGAGCATCATGCAACTCTGCTCCTGCAGCACTCTTGGTGATAATTCCCATGGCTTCTTTCTTAGGCTGGCTTTGCTCCCTCTTAGCACGATCCACATTCTTGGCTTTTCCAAACTTCTGGGGCTTCCACTGAATTGGCTTCTCACTCTCTGCTTCACACACTGCCCTCTCAGGAGCACACTGCCTGGCCTCCCAGGACTTCTTCTGAAATCGAGGTGAAAGCCTTCTTAAACTAACAGCTCTTGCATTCTGAATGCACCTAAAACCAATGCCACGTGGATGATGCCAGGGTCTGCTGCCAGCTGGAGCAGTAGCCAGGCTACCTTCTCTCTTGCTTGTAGGGGTGGAGTGCCTGGATTGATGAACACTCTGACCTTGATTCCTAGCAATAAGTTCTCCATGCTGGTGCCATTTTGGAACCTGGTTTGGCTGCTGCCACCATTCTGGTACTTGGGTCTCTGTGGCCGTCTTCTCAAGGGAAAGCCTCTCTCCTTTGCAATTCTGGGGCTGCAGAGCACAGAGAGCTGCCGCCTTTTGTGATGCCCTCAGGCCATCTTTTTGACTCGCTGGTTCCTTCCCAGCAATGGAGATCCTCTCAGCTCCATTTTTGCAGTCCACAGCTTTCCTGGTGTTTCCTTTCTGGCCAAACTCACATTTTAAATCATCCTGCTTGGCTCTTTTCTCTTGATTTTCAACATAAATCTGGCTAAAAGCAACCAATAACAACCACGCCACCGCCCCAATAGTTTGCTGCTTTGAAATGTCTCTTGAAAGACTAATCAGTCCGCCATGCTTAATCTCAGTC
>PVJA010009110.1:0-61889 GCA_004027025.1 Myocastor coypus
AAAAAAAAAATTGTTCAAACATAAAAAAATCTTTTCCTAGCAAGTGTAAGGTTGTGAGTTCAAATCCCCATCCTGAAAAAAAAAAATCTTCTGCATAGTATCTACCAGTGGAAAGCCAGAAGTTTAACAGTGGTTAATGAAAAGGATAACAAAATATATACCATTTACCCACAGACTAGGTAAGTGATTTTGAACACATAGCAGAAGATGTTTGGCAGGCTTGGGTTTTAGCTGAGTTTTAGGGTGCTTGTCTATACTGTGCTTTATCCTGGCTTCAATTTCCAACTCCTAGAAAAAAGTTCTACTGAAGGTAACTATCTGCTTTGACTCATTTCTCCTCCTCTGCATTCACACACACACACACACACACACACACACACATCCACCCATACCTGCACACTCACCTCTTAATTGCTGACACCATTCAAGCACAGCAACAGTGTCATTTAAATATTTAGAGTATCAAAAGGTGATTGGATGAATGGATGTGAAAAAATTATTCTGCGATTGTACGGTTTCCAAGTGGTTAGGGAGCTAAAAACCACATTCGGAAACTAGACTTTACAATGGCAAAGCTAGGGGGAAATTTAGCCTTGGGACAATGAGTTATATACACATCCTTAAGAGAAGGAAATAAGGCTGAAAATTGGACAAGAATCCCATATCCGGAGTTTGGGAAGTATATAAACATAGCTAAGGAACATATCAAATGTCTCTACCACCCAACAGTCTTCTGAGAATATCTAATTGCTTCTTCAAATCATGATGGATGATGTGCCTGGTTGGTTTCACACTCTGAGAAACTTCAGATTTCTAATTTATGTTGCAAGGTTACTTAAGTAGTCACCAAATCAAAATGGCATGTGAAAAATAAGAAGTTCACACTGGCTCATGATTCACCAACAACACTCACGGGTGTGTGTAGTTGGGAAATACCCAAGGAGGCCGCTGAGCACCCTGCCCTGGGCAGTGCAGGGCCAACAATGCAGTCTGTAGGCGTGCATCTTGCGCAACCATCCACACCCTGCTGGGCTTTGGCTCAGTTAGCATAGTTGGAGAATTCACCTCAAGGCACCAAGGCAGTCCACAGGCACACTGGACAGGAAGTGTGTCCATGAATGACGTTTCTCCCTGATTTCCCCAACCAAAAAATAAAACCAAGCCTAACCAGGAAATCATTTAGAGGAAAAACAAAATTCTGGCTAACATCAAGAACTGTTCATTTTTCTGTTCCTTTTAAGGAGATCATATATAGATCTTTGGTCGTCATTTGACACCAGTTCTTCTAACATCTCATTCAGAAGTTCTGGGTGAGAAAGAAACACTTGCTAAGTTTTAAAATCTGCTTAAAAGATTCCTAATGGGGTCCTCAAGAATCCAGGATGCCACACACTTGGAAAACCAAAGCTTGTCTTTACTGTATAGCTTTTCTTATCACAGCCACTGGCAGAGTGAGGAAGGAACTTTATTTATTTTAACATGGTTCCATGGGTTTTGCTTTGTTGTTTCATCTTTATTCTGGGCGATTTAACATATCCTAACTCACTCTCTGAATTCTGCCCTTTATGACCTCTTATTCCTTCCACAGAGTATCACTGAAATGGTGATGTTGTTAATGAAGTAACTTCGGTAGGGTACCTGTGATTACAGACAGCAGGATACACTTAAACGATGATGTTTTTTCTTTTATATTGACTGAGCTGCTTTAAGACTAGAAGAGTTTTCATTTTTTAAGGCAAGCTCTAAGCCCTCAAGGCTTCCTAAGCTGTTTTCAAAAGATCAATTTTTGGAGGGTGGAGGGGCCTCGCCAAGCTTAATGAGGCTGGGTGGGAGTCCTGGAACTCGCTCAGCTCAAATCACAGAAACAAGTCTGGGCGAGCTCAGCTCCATCTTTCATTTAGGAAGCCCTCCCAGCCTGGCAAGCTTTGCTACTGTTTGGAAGTTGTGGTTGACTGCTATGCACTGTTGCAATTTATCTTCTCAATATAGAGAACACAAAAAGAAAAGCTTCCTAAGCACAAAAATAATCATTATCACCAAAAAAGATCAACAGCAATGCAGTCACTAAGCAACTTGGCACACGACGTTCATGCAGCAGCAAGAGGTCCATCATCCTGGGACAGTGCTGTTCCTACTGACACTGTGTCTTAGTCAGATTTAGGTAGTCCAGCAAGTAGCTCATGCCATGCGAGGACTGGAACAATTTTATCTTAATATTTTCTTTTGCCATCAGATTGGAGCTTTTGGGTGTCCTTTGGAATATGCATACATGGAAGACACACACCTTGAAAGAGCACGCGTGACTTCTCATCCCATGCCACGCCGCCTCCCGTCCTAACCAGGAGGGGCGTGGCCACAGAGGACTTTGTACAGCCCTGTTAGCAAGCCGGTGGGTATAGACTGTTGTCACTCTCTACATGCAAGGACACTGTGAGTGACCTTTTACGCTGAATAATGGTAATTCATGTCACTGAGGCCACAATCCTGTATTAAGTGTAATGAAAGAGATCTTTTCCATAAGTAGTTTTCATTGTTTAATGTGCTCAAACCTTATTTTATTTCAGTTATTCATTTTTTAAGAGATGGGGTCCTGCTATGTCTCCTATGCTGCCCTCAAGCTCCTGGGCTCAAGCGACCCTTCTGAGTCCCTGGACAACAGGTGTGTGGCTGATTAATGTGCTCAGGTTTTAAAGAAAAATTATAATCATGCACCTGTATGTGAGCAAATGTTTCTGTCTGGAATTTTTCTTTGCATTGTCTTAAGAAAATCTCCAACTGGTAATGATGTCTTACATGGTTTTCTTCCAAACACAGATACACACAGTTTGTGTTCTGGAAATTCACCTAAATCGTGCTCACGACGGTCATTATGTATCAAAGTGCCTAACTGAAGCACTGAACCAAAATCACAGTTTTGTGACTGACAGAAAGGACAGAGTGTGTGGAGCCAGTCAGTCCCTGAAAAGACCAGTTTGACCTACATGAGCAGGGCCAGGCATTTATTTATTTATCTATTTATTTATTTTTATGCCCGGCTCAGCCTTCCCTGAGGGCGGGGCTGGAGCAGCATGTGATGCCGGGGATCCGAACCTCCGTCCCTGCGGCTGCCTAAGTGTTTCTAAGCAGGCGCTTTAGACCGCTGAGCCATCCTGCCGGCCCAGGACCAGGCATTTAAACACTTGAGCATTTAAACATCTGAGCTCCTTTAGTGAAGTTGTTCTCAAGAACCCGATGAAGGGGAGCATGCGTTCACATATTAACCTTCTAACAAGCTTCCAGAATCTTCTATGAAATTCATACTAATTAATTCTTCAAATAAAGAAATACATCATTTGCTTTAGTATTATAAAATTTCTTGCATTACAACCAGAAACACAAAAATATGATTTAAAGAGAAACAGTGGATGTGGCGTTAACACTGGTCAGTGACACTAACTATCCTAACAGACCAGAAACAAGCACCATCAGTATTGTCCCTGGTGACCGAGTCATACCAGAATCAATAAGAAAAGCCTCACTCTAATCAGACTGTCTCCTGCCACAGCACCACAGTACACACACACTGGTGACACATTTACATTCCTCAGTACTTCTCTGCAGACCGGGTTCCCAAATCGAGGTGCACGAGGGTCACCCAGACACTTACCAAAGCTGAACATTTCCCTCGCATCCTGAGGGATACAAAGGAAGCCAATAGCGGATGGAGCCAGGATCCTGTATTTCCCCAAGCACCTTGAGGTGACCCTGAGAGGGGAGATGAGGGAAGTAGAGCCGACTAGAAGACTGCAGGAAAACCCTTGTGATAACTGGGCTCCCTATTTCCCTTCAGGGTAGCTAGGCTAGAAAGTCTCTCTCTGGTTTACGCCTCAAAGAAAGGGCATAAATTTTTAAGGCACCGATTGGACTTAACCGGTTGGCAAGTCTGATTCTCTGCTAGGGACTAAGGTGGCAGTTGCCCTGAAGGTAAAGTGGTTTGTGATACTGTAGACAGCCTTCCTGCCTGGCTGAAGGCTGCTGTCAGAGCACAGTTCTGACAGGTGGCCTGGTGGCTGTGCTATGGTTCGGGACAGAAGCTTGGTCCGCAGTCAACAGTACTGAGAGGGGCTGAGCATTTAAGAGGCAGGGTCTGCTGGGAAGGGATGAGGTCAGAGGACCCCAACCTCATAAGTGGATTAATGTCTTCTCAGGACAGTCTGAATTAAGTTCTCTCAAGACGAGATTAGTCTCATGGGAGTAATGTAGATGGTAAAGTGATATATTTGCTTTCTGGAGAGCAGGCTGTTATAGAGCGAGGCTAGCTGCTCCTCAGTCTTTCGTGCCATGTGATCTCTCTTCCACGTGAGCCTGTTTCCCTTTCTGTTTCTGCCATGCTTGGGGAAGCAGATGGTCATTAGCAGATGCCAGCACCATGGCCTTGGACCTTCAGAACTGCGAAGTAAATAAACTTTCCTTTTATAAATTACCAAGCCTCTGGTGTTCTGTAATAGCAATAGAAGAGGCTAGTATGAACTACATGGCTGAGCACAGAAAGCAATAAAAAAATTCCATGCCCATATACCTGTCCAAAACCAGCAACATTATTATCTTTGGGCTCAGGGTGAAGCACTGTTTTTTTTTGTTTTTGTTTTTGTTTTGTTTTGTTTTACTTAACAGGCCCAGTAGTTTCTAGCCTGATCACAGGGCTGGGAAGCTGGGAATCATTCTTATAAGACAGAGAAAGTATGGGTCCTAGAGTCAGAGCGGGATCCAGAATCCTGGCTCTTCTCCCTGTTTCCTGAAGAAGACTGAATGCTGAGGTGAAGTCACTTAACCTTTTCGGAGTTTGTATGTTGTCACCCAAAGGGTGCTGTTAATTCCAAATCCTGCCCATAATTTCTCTGAGGTTATTGGGCTCATGCATGAGACTCTACCTTCGGTGAACCCAGCGCAACATAACTTCATCATTCCTATGGCTCTACTCTATCATTAGCCTTCATCTCTTTACATAGTATCTTTCCCAGGCATGCATTCATGGGTTAAGCAGACTCTTTAATGTCTACTTAAGTACAACAGTGGGTCCTGAGACTAGGAGGATGAAAATTTGTGAGAACAAGCTTCACAGGGGGTAGTCTTCTACATAAGAGGAGGCTGAGTTATTGACAAGTGAAAACTTAAAAACAAAACAGAGACTGCTGCCTATGGTCCTGCTTTGAACTGTTTGACACGAGGCTACCCTGTGTTATTCCCAGATGACCCTGCCATCAAGACATCAGCCAGAGTGCCCCTGTGAGGCCTGCAGGGTCAGGAGGGCCTTCATCTTCCTGCTTGTCCACTTGGAAGATGAAGGAGTGTTCTAAGATGAAGAGAATCTGGTGGTGGTGGTGGTGCTACTCCCCTCTGGGGCTTCCACACATATTTATTTTTAGCTCTTAACTTGCTGCTTTGGTCAAAACCAAACAACAGTGACAAATAAGTGCAAAGTGTTAAAAATGCTACTCAGGAACGACATTATGAGTGGCACACTGCCAAGGTGATCTAGTGCGCCTCATGTGGATCCTCACCCACTGCCAGGGCATCAACTTTCTGGGACGGCTCCCTCATCAGAGAGGAAGGGGCCATACGTCAGCCAGCAGAAGAGCAGGATGCACAGGAGACAGCAGACACCGGTGTGACGTGTGGTAATGAAGTGACAAAGATCTGCCCCTGAATACAAACTCTAAGATGCAAACTAGATTTTGTCTTGAAAAGTCATCAAATAAGACATTTCTTGGGGGAGAAATAATCATGCAGGAAGAAAATTATCTCCACTTACAATATGGGGCACGAATCATATCCCCAGATATGCCTGTGCGTCCCGTGCATTACTGTTCTTAAAGTCAATTTGAAATACTGTGTATGCCGGGCGTGGTGGCGCACGCCTGTAATCCCAGCACTCGGGAGGCTGAGGCAGGAGGATCGGTGCGAGTTCGAGACCAGCCTGGGCCACAAAAGTGAGCTCAAGGCCAGCCTGAACTGCATAGTGAGACCTTGTCTCAAAAAGACAAAAAAAAAAAAAAAAAAAGAAAAAAGAAATACTGTGTACTACCTCATTGCTTGCCTGCCCCTTTCCTCACAAGCTACAAGAGAGAGAGGACTTGTTGGCCACTGTGTGCCCTGGCAGGTGGGCGTACATAATAAACCCAAATGTCAGAACATGGCACAGGCAATTTAGACACAGCGTGGTGGCCTTTTCTCTAAATTTGACTCTAAGATAGATTCTGTAAGTCCAATTACTTTAAAAGAGAATCCTATTTGGTTTCCTGATGGCAAAGGGAGTTTGTTGAAGTTGACCAGGAGCACAGGGTCAGTTACTAAAGCTTTATCTTCTCAGCACTAAACAGAAAATCTAGTGTCACTGCTTGTAACAGAAAAGCGTTCTAAAGCCAACTGTTTCCTGTATTCTCTGCCTGTATACTAGAGGAGCAATTTTGGAAAAGCAATATTGTAAGATGAAAAGAAGAGTCAGAGAAGACGAAAATTTCCCAGTTACCCTGGAGAAATGCTTTGTTTTCCATTTGCCAGGTGCTTTCCCCTCCTTAAGTCCTTCTGTATACTAATTTGTTTTTTCACAAGACCAACCAATCTTAATGAGCAGAGCTGTTTGTCATTTCATGGATTTCCTCAGGAGTTTTCGCAGCAGTGGGGAATGCGCGGTCCTTTTCCATTTGTGCTGAGACTGTACAGCTAAGGTTGGTTTCTACTCCTCTAAAACTCCCCAGTCACCTATTCTGTGGCTCTTTAATACAGGCACTGAATTATTTAACATGTGGATCTAAAGGGTAGGTTATAATAAAAAGCTCTCTGCTCAGTGCCATGCATAATTCTGAAATAAAAGTTCAGCAAGCTGACAAATTGGATGCACTTATTTGGGGAAATTTTCATAGAGATCCTTGACACATGGGTCTGCGTGAGGCTGCGTGACTCATTGTGTCTAGAGACTGCAGCACAAAAACAAGAACTCTGAATCATAAAATATGGCAGCACTGAGTTGTAGTACAGAATGAACAGAGAACTCTCTGAAGAGCTACACAGAAATCCCTCTGTTAGAATTCAACTGTCCTCAGAGTGACCACGCCTGGGTTTTCATGGTGTGGGCATCTGACTTTCTATGGAGCTCCAGAAGACCAACCCTGTGATGCCTAACACACCCAAGAACAAGGCACTCTGGGAGCTGGTCACAGCTGGCAAGGTGCACACACTTGGCATCTCCACCCTCAAGTTCCCAGGCTACATGCCCCTTGGGTGGCCATGGATGGTGAGCGTGCAGGTGTTAGTGGAGCTTCTGAATTTTGCAGTTACCTCCATATGCCAGTGTGCTTAGTACCTGCTATTTCAGAGACCAATTTAGCATAATCTATTTATGTGGGTGCTAACACATGTGTGGGATTTAGAAGACATGAAGTTCAATCCCTGGCACTACATGGTTGCACCAGTCCCAGCCCCAGTACAGGCTGAGCTGGCCATAATAAAACAAAAGAAAGAAAGAAGGAAAGAAAGAAAGAGAGAGAGAGAGAGAGAGAGAGAGAGAGAGAGAGAGAGAGAGAGAGAGAGAGGAAGGAAGGAAGGAAGGAAGAAAGAAAGAAAGAAAGAAAGAAAGAAAGAAAGAAAGAAAGAAAGAAAGAAAAAACAAAAAAGAAAGCTGTGTCCAGTCATCCGATGAGATGGGCCAAGGGGCTAGAATACGAGATCGTGTCTTTCACCTTGGGGTCAGTGAAGGCTAACAACTCTTGTCCTGAAGTCCTCCACCTGCTAATGACTGAGAAGTGCCATTAATTAGTAGTGGCGACCCACTTCCTGGTTGGAAAAAGCCCAGTAGCCCTCAATACATTAGAGGTGAGAATAAGCAATGAAAAAAAGAGAATAAAGGATGAAAGGAATCCCACTTTGAAGTCAGATATGTGTCTACTTTTATTTTCTTATTTATTTTTATGTATTTAGTACAGGGTGTAAAGGATGTCACTACATAGATCGGACTTGTACTGATTCTCTTGTTTGCAGCCTCCGAAGTGCTGGGATTACAGGTGTGGGCCACCAGGTTCAGTCTCAGTCACTGTCTCTCAGCACGCCCTGGGGTGGGGCTGGCATAGCATGGTGGGGTTGGAACCCTTGCCGCTATGCTCTGCCTGAGCAGGGACTTTAGTCCACTTAGACATGTGTCTACCTTGAAAGCAGTTATCAGCTGTGCTTTCACCATCATACACAGGTCAAAGGTAGACCTTAAAAATGCCACATAATTAGCTACCAATTGTACTTCCAATAAATTATTTAAACATGTAGATCTTTTATCAATGATGTCAATAAAGGTTGCTTCAATTTTTAATTAGGTATAATCAGGTCTGCCATTAAAATCATTTGAATCCAATGCAAATAGAAGTCTATTTTTTTTCCTTGTTTCAGAACCTTCCTTTGTTTATTCACTCATTTTTATGGCTGGCTCAGCCCCCCCACCCACCCAGGGCATGGCTGGCGCAGCATGTGGTGCCGGGGATCGAACCGCGGTCCCTGAAGCCGCCCATGCTTTCCCAAGCAGGCGCTTTAGACCACTGAGCTACCCCGCTGGGCCCTAGAAGTCTATTTTCTGTATTTCTAGATACTTACAGACCATAAATTGAACCAAGAAGCAAAACTGCCCAGGTTGGGCTTGAACGTGTAATCCTTTAGCACCAAGTGTTCTTAAGCCTGAAATTCACCATGGCCACCACACTTGGTGGCTCTGAGCAGCTGCCGAAAGGGATGAGCATTTGTCACCAAGAGGGTGTAGGTTGGCTCTGCCCCATGCACGCTCCCAAAGAGCTGCTTTGCATGGCCAAGACTAAGTACATCATGAGCACTGGCCAAGACTAAGTACATCATGAGTGGATGCGATACATCAAGTTGAAAGCTATAATCTCCTTAGTTAAAAATCACCTGCTGATGGATATAAATCTAATGAGTAATTAGCCATGTTGTGAGATGCAAAAGTCAACTTGCCTACTGAATCACTATTCGGGGTTTAGCCACCCCCCACCCCTTCCAAGTGCGCATGACCACACCTTGGTATTAAAAGAAAGGATGGTGGAAAAGTGTCTTTTGAGGAAATGGCCAATACGACTGCAAATAAAACACTCAATGAGGAAGAAGGACTATTTCTTGTGGAGAGACTGCATAGCTTGAAACTATTCAAAGGCAGATGGTGAAAACCAGAACGTCTTAGGAAGACTACAAAGATCCCTATTTTATTGGTCTAGGCAGGTGATGACTTTAAAACACTTCCCAGGTGCTGCTGATATTCAGCTGTGTGGTCCAACAAACCTCTTTCTGGGGTGTTTTTCTAAGAGTGGTCATTAGCCAAGAGGCAGGCTAAACAGAGAAAATCACTGGCAATGTTTCAGCAGGCAGTAAAGGTCCTTTGTAGGGCCTCTGAAACTATAGAAAGATATCACCTTTCCTTTCTTCCTTCCCCCTCTCTCTCCCTACGCCCTCAGTGCTGGGGATAAAACACAAAGCCTGACACCTGCTAGGCAAGTGTTTGTACCACTGAGTATGTCCCATCCCTACATTTTATTTTACCCCTTCATCTTTAACGTCATGTGTTGAATATTTACTGGGGGACCCAAGCGGTTAGGCCCCAAAGCTATTTTCTAACAATAAGGATGAGCATAAGATGCAGATATTTAAGAAAGAGGATAGAAAGGTTCAGGAGTCCCACTGTGTCTGTAGTCATACAGATGTTAGACTCTTACCCCAGTGCAGGAAGGGAAGGAATGGGATATACTTGGAATCTGGAAAGTGATTTGAAAAGAAGCAGTTGCTGAGCTTGGCAGATGACTGTGTATAAAGGCAGCACTAGGTGCTGGCACAGTCACTTTTCATCTTCCCAATAACCTTGCAAGGTGACACAGTTGTGTCCATTTTACAAGAGAGAAGACAGGTGCTCAGCAGTTGGGCCTGTCCACCCGCCAGGGAAGCACCAGGCCAAGAGGGAAGTGGCATGCCAACACAGGCCGAGTGAGTCAGGCTATCTTCACTCAGGCCGAGCTTGCGGCTCAGAGACAGGACGTAAGCTTAGCGTGCACTCAGCCTGGGATTCAATCCCCAGCACTGCAAAAGAACCAACCACTTTCCACTGTTTCTTCTATGGTATACTGCTGACAGAAAACAAGGGGAAAGATTAGAAAAAAGGAAGGTGAGTAATTCTACCATTTCTAATTATGTTTGTGAAAAAGAAATTCAACTTTTGAAGTATACGAGCATCAGGCTGGGAAGAGGGCAGGTCTCATTAGATGCTTTTATAAAAACATATTTATAGGACAGCACTGGCTAGTAGAAATAATAAAGAGACATGTGTAATTTTATATTTTCTAGTAGCCACATTAGAAAGTCAAAAGAAATAAGTGCAATGCATTTTAATAGCCTATCTTATTTAACACAATATATTATTCTAATAGGAAATCCACATATAAATTATTGAGATATTCACCAATATTTTAGTCCTAACTGTTAAAATCTGCTATGTATTTTACACTTGGAGGACATACTTTAATTTGGGCAGGTTACTTTCCAAGTGGTCAGTGGCCACTTTGGTTATGTGGCTACTGGCTACTGTAAGAAACAGTGCAGGCCCAGAGCTTAAGGAGACCCATGATCCAATGTGCACCTTAGAGAGTGCATTGAGAAGGCCCCGAAAGCGGACTCAAATACTGAGGAAAGGTGGACGATGAAAGCCGCCAAGGAGACACTAGCTGAGGACTCCACCTGAAAGCTGCAGCACCCAAATAAGGAAAGCGACAAGTGGCCCAAGGGACAGGAGCGCTGTGCTGTTGGTCAGAAGAAAAGCGGTTAGGTCATCACATACATACACTGCATGTCTGGGCGTCCGGGTTTTCGGATTACCTGGATTCGGGGTATTTGGTGAGGGTAGCAAGGCTGCTGGTGTACATGTGGCCGCCCACGTCGATGTGGACAGGCGCGTTGGACTTGGTGAGCTGCGCAGGCGTAGGAATACCTTGGTTGTTCAGCGGAGATGCAGGGGATCTCGTGAGCAGAGGTCTTGACATATTGGGCCGGCTGTCCTACAGAGAGATGAGCAAATTTAGACACTGTTTTCTCTTTTTAGAGGAAAGGAAATACACTGATCATTAAAAAAAAAAAAAAAAAAGCCAGTGGCTAACATTGATATTCACTTGGTAATAAGATGGAGAAAAACAGCAAGGTTTCTTGTTTTTGTTCTAATGATGATCAGAAAAACAAATTCTGCAACAGTTTATGTGCTTGGGATCCAGGCATGGTTCATTTCAAGTAATTCTGGAGACTGAAGGTTTCTTACAGTAATGAAGTCTTACATTTAACAACTGGTAAGTGGCATGTGGAGAAATTCTGCTCACCCCAAATGAAAAGATAATCAACGCTTAAAATAACACAGACACAAATTAAAAACGTATGATTTGTTCTTCATTTTGAAAGCTTCCTCATTGCTATGCTCTTGCAAGAAGAACAGACCCTCAGCACTTGTGTTCTACAAAATGTTTTCTTAAGTTTCTATTTTTTGAATCTGGAAAAAGAGGACATATCAGGTCTTGCCACCAACTTATATAAGTTGCAAGCATGCAAGTTTATCAGTCAACAGATTTGAAAATATCAACCAATACCCCTGTTTCTCATTCTAGGGAGCTGTGGGCCTGGGGATGCTCAGAAGAGAATACACCCCCGGGGTGTCACATATGTGCTTATGAAACCTAGAGCAAGCAGCTGCTCTTCTGTATGCCTGACTCCTCGGAGAAGCTGAGCTCCCAAAGTGGAACCGAGGCAGATGCTGCTGTGGGAACGAGGAGTTGGGTGCACCAAGGAGCCATGGGAGCAAGCCGACGAGGATGGGGGTCGCACATAGTGGCAGCAGGGACAGGGTTAAGATACTGCACTCAAGAGAAAATAAAGTATCACATCCTTCCTGTGGATGGTACAATATCAGCAACTCAAACACTATCCAAACATCACTGATTCCTTTAAATTAGAGCTCAAAACATAGACAACTCAGATCTGGTCCCCTGCACTCAATGGTGGTCAAACATTTAGTTTGATACTATGGAAAAAGCTCAAACAGCATTTCTGTATATATGGGTTCACCAATGCCAACAACGCACACGTACTCCTGGAGTTATGACTTAGATAGAGACTGTTTTCAAACTCACAATATGTTCCACAGCCAGGAAGAAGGTTTACTAAAGGAGATTTGGAAAGTGTCTTTGATGTAGATTACAAAGGGGAAACACCTAGTCTTCGTGCTTCAAATGCAGCATGATAAAATAAAAACTTGCACAGCATCATAGGTTTTAAAATCTGCAACAGCCCGGAGAGCTACTTGGGGCACAAACACCAGTTACTTAGCATGAAGCCCAGGTCCTAGCATGGCTGCCGCAGGGCTACCTGCAGCCTCATACCCACTAGGATCAGGGCGGCCATCGAGCATTTGGGCTACGTGTGTGCCATCTGTATGCTGCTTTTCTGCATGCTGACTTAGCTGGAGCTCAGAAAAAGAGTCATGGTAGTATTTATTTTTATTTTTGTTTTATGAGCAGAACAAATTTACTGAGGGAAAGAAATCTCCTGTCTGAGAGAGGAACAGGAGGGGGGTCCCGAGCGGGTTGTCCCTGAGTCATGTTAGTTTTTAAACTGGGAAGTAGGACCGTGGGTATCTACCCCAGCATTCGCTACACTTTCCTGTGTATTTTCAATAATGTAAAATAGAGATTAGAAACACAAAAGGATATTTGTAGCTCACAAGGGAGAAAAATGGAAAAAGTCACAGACAATGCAGACATCTAAGAGTCAGAAGTATTAAAAGTAGCATTTTAGATTTAGATGACAACAAACACATTTTCCCTTCTGAAAAGCAATCATACAACCGCTAATTTTAAGGGATATGTATTACCTTTCCTTTTAGAAAAGGATTTTCTGGCTGCACGCACACACACACACACACACACACCCTTGTTACAATTCTGTCCGTTGCAGCAATGCAGAGTCTGTAATAGTTTTTCAATTGGACACGTTCTATATCCTGCCTGAGGGTGCTCGGGTGAAAATGAACAGATTTGCAGGGTTAATATTGTCGTTAGACTGTGACCTCATTCAGCACAGCTCCAACACTGTGAGGTCTGTGGAGAAAGAGCAAGAAATGAAAGCGTAACCGATTGGTTGAAGGGTTCCAGATTTCTCAGAATATATACCATTTACATTGTAAATCATAAATGGATGGATATTGCTAAATTTAACATTAAAGCGGCGCTTCTTCTGCCAGGGGTGGGAGTAGGGAATAACCCTTTGGGCTGAGGATTAGCAGTGGGCTTGCTCAGCCCCTCTGGCTCTCTCTCTCTCCATTCCTAGTTCTCCCCGTCTCCTTCATGTACCTTAAGTAGGATTTTTCCTATGGCATTACCTGACATTAGTGAACAGAGTCAAGGGGATTCACTGCTATTGTTCTGTATGGATCCAAATCGAAAGAGCCCTTAAGGTTGATGGGCCATAGCTGGGGAGGATGTTTGAGGCAAGGATGTCCTGGCACTTGTGACAGAGAAGGGAGCTGTCAGCATCCATCCCATCTACTCAAGATGCTTCCCCTGATGCCTTTATGGAGATCCCCTCCCCCTTGCCAGGCCGCAGAGTTGACACTCCCTCATCTTCATCTAGACACTGAATGCTTGCATGGCATGCCCCTGCCCACCATGCCCAGCATCCTCAGGAAGAAGCCGGTGCCCAGGGTGGCGGTGCTGGGACCACCCCGAAAATGTGGAGGTGCCGATGCAGCCGACTCTGGGCCTTCTAGCTTTAGAGTTCTCGTTACTTGGGAAAATCTTTATTTTTAAAGCTACTTTATGTTGTCACCCATCCTGGTAGAGTAGTTTTTCCTGTCCCACAGCTGCCTTCCCGTGAGGCTGCCTGGCTTTGGGAGACACAGCCTGCTTCCATGGAGGCAACAACATTTTCTGTTACTCTATCGCCCTTCTTCAGCTCTACTTTCCACCTGTCTTTCTCTTTACTCCCTCGGCATCATCTTTGTAGGTTGTATTTATCTTTCAGGATGGCTTCTGAAGACAAGAATCCCACACACTTTGACCAGAGAGTATGGGTGAATAGGACGGGCTGCTCAAAAGACAACTCGGAGCATAAAGAACATTCTGGAAGGTGGATGGACAGAACACTGCATCTGATAAACAGATTTCTTCTGGAAAGGCCCCTCCTGCAGCCCTGAGTAAAGGAACCCTGTCCTGATATGGCACAGCCCACTACTAATTTTCTTCCACAACATTCATGAACCTCTCCTAAGTGCAAGGCACCATACCAGGTTATGGCCAACAAGAAGCAGACAAGTCTGCTCCCTGCCCCTACCGGACTTATTGCTCAAGGGACTGAGTGATAGACGAAGAGCCAACTACTGACAGGGCAGAGGAAGGCCAGGTTATCATGGCAGCCAATGGAGGGCTTCAGCACCAGCTTGGGGACTAGGAGAGCTGATGAAAGGGTTCAAGCTAAGCTGAGATCTTACAGATAGGAAGTTAGAGAACTCTGGGCTGCTGGGATAGGGCTCCAAGCAGCATGCCAGGATCCCAAAGCGGGCGTAAGCACGGTACATGCTAGAAACTAAAAGTGCCATAAGATACAAGGAGTCAGTCACTCGTATTTGCTCCCTTGGGGGAAAGATAATGTGAGAAACAGAAGCTTATGGGACAGTCCTATGAGAACCACAAAATTAAATGGTGGTTTACAATAAAAAATAAAACAAAATCTGCTGTGACGTCCTCTTATACGCAGAAGAGGAGGACGACGTTGGCAGCTAGCAACCAGCTGTCTAAATGTGCTGCCCAGTGGTCCCGGGGACTCAGGAGTGTTCCTAATCTCTGCTGTTTCCCATGGTAACCATGGTGACAGGCTGACTTCTGAGAATGTGAAGTCCAACAAATGAGACTAAGTGAATTTTAAAATTTTAATGGTATTTTAGAGTTTATCATTTTTTTTTCTATGCAGAACTAGGAATCGAACCTATGGGTTTGTGTGTGGTGGGTAAGTACACACCCACCAGTGTACAATCCCAGCCCTGAATGTATTTTAATTAATGTGCATTTCAATTTAGATAGCAGTCGGGGCTACTGGCTGTCATATGAGATGATAAAGTAGGCTTTGCTTGAACTTTTCCTGATATCTGGGAGTCCAGAAGGTAATAAATTGGAACCTATCACCCGAAGGATGGAGAGGCCAGGGTGTCAGAGCTGAGCACATTGACAAAGCGCCGCACCGCTCACCGCATCCCTGCACTTCAAAACAGCATTCCTGGTTGGCGGTAGGTCAGGGTATAGAGGAGGTCCCAGGTTCAATTCCCAGTACCAAGAGCATTTCTTCTTTACTGGTATTATGAAAATAAATCAATTAAAAACCACACTGTGAGGGCAAAGAACAAAACCTTGTGGATCTGGAAAGGCTGGTGTCACACGCAGAGAATTTTCTGCACAATTCTGTGTGCGTGCACTGACAGACAGGCGAGGTGCATCACAAAGCCAGGACCCTGGCTCCTCAGCAGTGCGAGAGAGGAGCCTCTGGGGAGCTAGAAGTTTCTACATCTCCATCTGGGGTGATTGCACAGATGTACCCATGTGCATATGTAGGATTCCTTCACCTTACTGTAAAGTTCTGCTTAAATAGAAAGAAATCAAACCAGAAGTAATAAGTCAATCCTAACTGGAGCCCTTTGTTGGTCAAGCGTTCACTCAGTTTCTCTGACGTGCAGCCTCTGTAGACACCAGGGCTGGAACTCAGTGGCAGAGCACTTGTCTTCCATGTGCAAAGTCCTGGGTTCGAGCCCCAGCAACCATCTGTTAAGAAGTCAAAAGGCATATATTATTTTCCTTCACAGGATTCGTCCACTCTGACTGAAGTACTCTCACATGAATCAGCCCTCTGGAATTTTACTTCTCCTCTCTCCCTTTCCCATATCTGTCCTGTGTAGATTTTCTAGGTATGCAGATCAGTTTACCTTCCAAATCTCCATCTCCCTGCTACCTCAGCATGTAGCTTAATCATCCATCTCACCTACCCCACAGAGTAGCAGAGATCTTTCAGTAGTAGAACTCTTCCAAGGATTTGACTGCAGGCATCTTCCAAAAGAAGCTAATGAAAAATTTGTCTCCTAAGTCAAACCTAAACTCCGAGCAGTTCAAACAGGAGCCCTGGGGCACTGCCTTGAACACAGGCACCGAAGTTTAAACTTCAAGTTTTAATGACTGTATTTGTTAAGAATGGATGTCCTGGTTGTAGGTCATATCTCTCTACAAAGTTGAATGATGTTTCTTTTACCCAGGAAGAAAAGAGGCTTTGCAGTGATACCACCAGAAAAGTATCTGGGTAGTAAAATATTTGCATTAGTTGATATTTAATTCATGACCCTTTGCAGAGGGCTGCAGATAGGGCTCAGCGGGACTTGCCTAGCACATGCACGGCCCTGGGTTTGGTCACTAGTGCTGCAAAATGATGACCGTGATGACCGTGATGACCATGATGATAAACAAAGTTGTGAAGGAATTTAATACACATCAGAACTCTTCTACAATTTTCAACCAGGATTTAATCCTTCTCCCAAACACACAGGCACACACACACACACACACACACACAGCATCTAGACTGCCTGGCAAGCCTGGAGAAGGAGCACCGTGATCCACCGCGTTTCTGACAGCCTGCTAACTGTTCATGGCATGCAAACCATAATCAAACTATGATATCTTACACAAGGTCCCTGCTTCCGAGGGTGCAAATTTGTGGTTGTCTTGCAACACAAGTGTTGGCTTAGGAGCGATGCAACCTATGCCACTTTGCAACTTTCAATAGCAGCTCTTGTGGAAAGGCATCTCTTTCCTAAGCGTAGTTACTGGTACAGGGAGACTCTGAGACTCTCTGACAACGTGTAGATGCATTGAGAAAAGGATCTGTTTGTTTTTTCACTCATTCTCTTCATTGATTTAAGCGCTGCTCACTGGGCGCCTCCCCTGTGTTCAGCTGCCTGCTTTCTGCTGGGCTGAATCTCAACCACTTGGAAAAGAGCGAAGCATTAGGTGGGAAAGTCTCCCGAGCGGATGGGGTGGGGCACACCTGCGATTCCAGCACTCTGGGAGGCTGACGCGGCAGGACAGCGGGGCTGAGCTCCGCCAAGGCAATGGAGCAAGACCTTGTCTCAAGATTTAAAATATTTTAAGAAAGGACAGAGATTTAGTCCTGTGAGAAGGTCCTGTGCTCGATGCTGAGTCACACACACACACACACACACACACACACACACACACACAGTCTTCAGAGCATCCATGCTTGACTGCCAGACCCCAGCCACATTACTACTAGGCTCCCTCTTCAAATTCCTAGAGTCTGCGAACTCAAAATTCACACAGTAGGACAAGATGCAGCCACAGGCTTCTGAGCTCACAGGGTAGCTAAATTATTGAAACCTTTTAGAATTACGTCATTCAGAAATCTAAGCCAGATTTACATGGGGAAGTACATAATATACTGAAGAAATAGTTCCACCCAAGAAATAGTAGGGAAGAACGGTGACATTAACACAAGTTTGAAAACTTCATTTGGCTGGAGAAGAAACACACAGCAAAAGACAGGAGAAAGAGCCCCGAGATTGTGGAATCTGAGGGTCCAGGCTAAGCTGGGCCTCACACTTTGCAAGATCCTGGAGACATGACTAAGCCTCTGCTTCCAGCGTCCTGCACTCTAGGATGGAGGTAACCTTCTTGCCCTCCCAAGAAGCAAGGGCCAGGGATACGACAGTGACTTCAGAGGTAGGTGACAGTGCCTGGCATGGGAGAGGGCAAGGGCCTATTCAATCCCTCGTACCATCAACCAACCATCAAATAAACCAAACTGCATCTGGGTTTTGATATAGTGATTCACACCTGCAATCTCAGCACTTAGGAGGCTGAGTCAGAAGGATTTCTCTAAGCTTGAGGCCAGTTTGGACTGTGTAGTGAGTTCAAGGTCAGCCTTGCCTGCACAGCAAGACCCATCTCAAACCATCTCCCTACAAGGACACTGTTTGTGCACCTAGACAGCCACTTTTCTTGCTGTTATCCTAAACAGCATGGCATGACAACGACTCACACAGCACTTCCACTGCATTAGGCATTATTAGTCATCTAGAGTATGTGAGCAGGTCTATGAAAACACTATGCCAGTTTCTCTGAGGGATGTGCGTAGACTTCAGCATGAGCCAGCGGGGTGATGGGATGAGTCCCCACAGACATGGGCGAGACCATTTCTGTCCTCCTGTACACAGCAGAATAAAATTGGACAAACCAATAACCGCTCACACATAAGAGCCTTCTACGGGCTCAGTGAGAAAAGCACAGGGAGTTTTTGATAGAATGGCAGAGATGAGGGTCGTGAAAAAAGACAGTGTCTAACACTGGCCCCATGAACACATGGACAGGTGGGAATTAAGGAAAAGAGCGCAGGACAGAGCGCACCATGGTGCTGACGCTGAGCTGTGGACAAGGTTTGGGGCCAGAAACCAAGATGGGGACCAGCCCAGTAGGTTCCTTATCTGACAGGGCTCATGAGTGGAGTCAATTTTCCTTTCAAATAAAAATCTCAATTTTCTAGGTATAAATAAATTTTAAAAATATGGTGCTTCCAAGTTGGGAAAAAGCAGCAGCAGGGTTAGACGGTTCTGGAAGTCAGTCCGAAGCTGAAGTCGTTGCCGGTTATGCTCTCGTTCTGGGCCAGAGCCTGGGCCATTACTGTTTATTTATTAACACCACCTCTCAGGTGGGACACAGAGTGTCTTCAACATGCCTTCTTTCGTTTGTTCTGTTTCACAGTAGAATGCGCACCTGAGAAGCTTCCATTAGTTTACCAGGCTGAGCCACGACAAGACCATCTGTTTGCCAAAACCCTGTTGCTTTTTTTCTAAAAGAAAAAGTGAACTCGAGTGGGTAGAAATACAGGAAATACTGTTCCAAAAGAATTTTCGATCTAGCAAATGTAACCCTCAAAAATAAAGGACAAGAAAGGCTTGTACTAATAGCATACCCTGTCTACATCTTGTCTTCCGAACAACTACTATGAAGGCAACAATATGCAATGTATTAATTATCATAACTGTCCTACTAACCTGTTTTGAAGCTGTCTCATTATTTCTTTCTTATTAATGTCAATAAAATTTTAAAAACTAAAAATAATGAACTTGAGAAAAAGAACACCTGGATGGAATTTTGTTGTAATTCTTACAGCTAATAATTTTTAAATTAGATTCTTTCAGTATTTTTAATGTGTCTAAAATGTTTGAGTTTATATTTGGATTTTTTTGCGACAGAAAATTGCCACGTGGTTCAGGGGCCGTGGCCTCATTAGGCAGCCCAGGCTGACCATGGACTTGCTGTGACCCTCCTGCCTCAGCCCCATGAATGCTGGAATCACAGGCAAGTGTCACTGCGCTGGCTCAGAGTATTTTTAAATATCTAATAGCTCATTTATACACACTCATTTGAAAAATTAAAAATGTAGCAGTGAAGAGACAGAAGAAGGCTCGGGAGTAGCAGTTTTCTAGGGAAAGACTATTTGCAAAAATATGTATATGTATTACTATCTGGAATTAATGCACTAAAACATTAGCAGGGGTTAGTATTAGGTTATGATGTTACTCAGAAACTTTTCAAATTCTTTTGTGCTGGAAGCAGTTGAACACTTATTACTTCTGAAATGTACAAAAAAGAGCTATTTTTAAAAAGGCAGAAAAAAACCCACCAGCACAATATAACCTCATTAAATCAATTAGTAGTACTCTTAGCACACTGCTATATTTTACCTTCATAATAAGGATTTTTTTTTTTGACATTTTTAAAAGGACTGAAGGAAGAAGCACAGAAAGGGAACTAAACCTTGGGATAATGCTGAATCTCTTTATGCTCTTGCCAGGGAGGAAATGTGGGGAACAGAGAATTGGTTGAGCCCGGGGTCACGGGAGGCTGAGGCTGGGCGACATAGAAGACCATGTTGACCCTGCAGGCAGTGGGCAGCAGCTCATGGTGCCCATGCTTCCGGGCCTCTCTGGTCACCTGCCCTCTGCCCTCTCCCAAGATGCCCCTGCTCAGCTCGCAGACCCAGCGAGTGATAGCAGACTACAAGCTGCTCACAGGCACCACCCGTGATGCCAGAGGTCAGCTCCGCGTGCTCCTGGGAGAGAAGGTTCGAGCAGCCCTGCGGCTGGCAACCGAACAGTATCTAGCACTCAAGGGGGCCTTCTAGGCAGAAATCAGAAGCCTATGCAGGATGATGTTGAGTATTATCACCACTGCACAAAGGAGGAAGTTGACTCTGGGGTCAAGTGGCTTAGCCTATAATTACCCAGTAATGAATTTACTGTGATATTTTACACGTGGGCCATTGTGTACCAAGATAAGGCTGCTACTATCCTATTACACATGTGCTCTGGAGCTCCCTGGAGCTCCAATGGGCCCTGCTTGTCCTGCCCACAGTCCTTCCCATTTGCGTGGGGAGGGACAGCTGTCAGGCTAGATGGATGCTCAGCGGCTGGTCACCGAGGAAGTGGATGCTGCCCCACTCCCTGCCACGGTCTCTTATCTCCCCACCATGGAGAAGTGGCATTTTATTCAGTCGCCCAATACGAATAGTAGGTGTTGGCTGCAGGACCTACCTGCTGCCTCAAAACGGACAGACACTAAACTTGACTTGCTGACCTCTGGGAATCTTGCTGATTCCAGCAGAATCTAGACAGGTAAATGTGTTCTTTCAACCCTGAGAAGTCCCTGGAGCTCTTCTCCTACATTCTTAGGTGTTCCTCTGTTTGACACATCTTGGCATTCATAAATTTTAAAAGCTGAGTGTGGCGGTACATGCCTATTATCCATGCTGCGCAGTACATGAATCAGGAGAGTACAAGTCGGCCCTATCTCAAAATAAAGGGATAAGGATGTCACTCAGTGGTAGAGCACTTGGGCAGAACATTCTAGGCCCTCAGTTCAACTTTTAGTATCCAAAAAAGAAATTTATACAGGCTTATAAATTTGTGGCTTATACCCTATATAATAGATGTGTTTGTTAAGGTTCATTTGCTCGCTCATTTGGGAAATGTTGGCGGGCTTCTCAGCTGTTGCCAGACTGAGGCTCTGTGGAAGGAGCCCAGCACCCCGAGGAGCTGGGAGTTCAATGCAGGAATTGGCCATATGCACAAGGAATTTCTGGTGATGAGCGAAGCCCGTTGTTGATAGAAAGTTTCACATCAGATTATGCTTTAAGCATCCTGAGAACCACTTCTGGACACACTTAAGTGAATCCGTTTATATTTGGCACAGGGGAGAAAATACTGCTTAAGAATCCAGGGCACAGTATTTTTAGCTAAGGTACGCCTATGTTTAGTATTTTCCCATCACAGGAATTATACTTTTAACTCTTGACCTAATTGACTTTCTCAGGGGGAGCAGACTTGGGGCGCTGCTGATGGTGTTGCCATCTGCCCAGTTTCCTAGATGTAGAAATGTTTTCCTGGGGACGCCACAGAGCAGAGGCCACGTCTCCGTGTAGGCTGTGTCACATGCAGTGTATGTGGCCCTGGCCTTTCATTCATCTTCTCTGTCACTTCAGAACGCTCATTTGGACCAGGTGATCCTGTCGTGCTCTTTCCTGGTTGGAAATTTTACTGTTCTATCATTTTAATAAACATAAACTACCAAGACTCAAATATCTTAGGAATGCTATCATTTCAGGGTGTCAGAATGGAAATTCTGAATTCTTTGGCAAGAATGGAAGGCTGGTCCTGAAATGAAAGACATTCCAAAAGCATGAGTGTAAAAAATGGAAGCCAACGCAGAGAGGTTTCTTAACAATTGCACCATTTTCTCCAGCCAAAATTGGGAAGATTCGATTTTAATCAGTGATGTTTTTTATCTGCTGTCACTGGCGGGAAGAAATGACCAATAGAACATGCTGCTCAATGCGTAAAGTGCCTCCTTTGGAAAGACCCTTTACTTAGCATCATCACCCAGAAGTGTTACATCTTACGTCTTGCAGTGTTCTCAAACATCAGAGCCATCTAAAAGTCCCTTATGTGAGCATTCTCCAAAGAATAGGAAAACATCTGCTTCAGGGATACAAAGATACAAAGCCATGCTTTTTAACAGTAAACTAAGACCCTTTGGTAAGCAGAATTTTCCACAAGACACACTTGAGGTCAGACAGGGTAGGGGTGCTGGTGGGTATGCTGGCATAGCACACTCTGCCCCAGGGGCTGGGTGTGCTGTCAGTGGACCCACTTTCCAGGGCTCTGCTCAGAGCCCTTCTCCCAGATGCCAGAATCTTTACCCTGAGACCATGTGGACAGATGGGCTCTCTTCTGGCTCCTTGGATCATCCCGGTTCTGAGTTCACTCAGCCCTATAGCACCATTCGGAGCAGCTCCTGGGAACTCTACTGAGTGAATAACCCTAGAGCAGAATGAGTGCACTCCTTGGGCTCTGCTTCTTATGATGTGGCCAAAGTAGGCCTGCCAGGGACAGTGTCTGCAGGGTGCCACCAGCCTGATGTCAGCACACGACTTGGTTTCTCAGGACATTTTGGTGAGGAGAGTGGTGCCCAGAGCTTCCAGTGTAGGAACAGAAGGCAGAAGATGGTTCTGAAAGCAGAGGTTAGTGAGAAGGCACTGGAAAGGGCTCGTGGCCAGCGGAGAGTAGCTGCCATCTTGGGAACTTTACTGCACTGAGGCCCTCTTTACAAGTTTCACACAGTAAAGGAGACATCTGTGTTCCTGGAGGTGTATCTTAAAATAAATAGCAACAGTATTAAAAAAAAAAATAATAACAAACTGATTTTTAAAGATCAATCTGATTGCAAAAAATAGTTTGCTATAAAAACGAAAATGCATTAGAAAAACAATCATACCTTGGGTTTACACATGGTCTTATAAATATGGAGTTATTATCTATGAGAACACCAGAGGCTCTTTAAAAAACTATAACCTTTAGACCAGGTGTGCTGGCACGCACCTGTGATCTCAGCTCTTGGGAGGCTGTAAACTCCTGATCACTATAAGTCCAATCTAGTAGTGAGACCCTGAGCACCCTGTAGACCCTTCCCTAAAATACAACATGAATACATAAATAAAAATAAAAAGCTATAACCTTCAAGTCACTGAAAAGGTCCAGGAAGAAGAAAAAGAAACAGCAGGCAGTCATGCTTAATTAGCCACACTTAAGTCAAAGATGTCCATGGATGCAGACAGTGCGGTGGCCCGGGTTTGTCATTCTGGCCTTCTGGGAGGCTAAGACAGGGTGATTGCAAGTTCAAGCCCAGCCTGAGAAATCTAACAATTTAGTGACTTATTCATATCTTGCCTCAAAATTTTAAAGATTCGGGCTGGGAATACAGCTCAGGGCAAAGACTCTGGATTTAACCTCTAGTACTGCCACACACACACACACACACACACACACACACACACACACAGCTTTCCAGTCAGAAGCAAATTGTTCTGAACCCTAAGCTCGTATCCTCCCATCTCAGGGCACTGGGTCTGGCCTGGCAGTGTGAGTCTGGCTGACTTACCAGAGTTTGGCCCAGGCTCTGATCTGGTCTTTCCTTCACCCGCGCCCTGCAGCAACTCCTGCCAGGGACAGGAAATGGGCAGCAGGCTTTCTTTGGGGTCCTAAGACTCCCAGCCTAACATTATTTCATGTTTATTGTACCAAAATAAGACAGTGGCCAGATGGGGGTGCGGGCAGTCGGGGAGAGTGCGGTGGGTGGGTGTGTGTGAGCTCTCTGAGGGACCAGGGGCCTGGACTAGTGGGCAAGACTAGGCTAGAGCTGCCTAAAGACAGGGACTGAGAAGAAAGGAGACAGAGAGGGGGAGTGGACGGGGAGTAAGAAGGATGGGAGGGACGTGGACAGAAAGGAAGCCAAGGAAGACACAAGAAGAAAAGGAACAGAAGGACGAGTCGGGGCAGACCGGCAGCGAGAGGTCCGGCAGACTGCATGAAAGGCCTCGCCGTGCCTTGCAATGTGCTTGGGTCACACTGGAGTCAACTCCAAAAGATCCCTCTCTGTGTGCCTCCCTCTGGGATCCTGGGGCCAAAGCCTCACCCTTACAGAATCAGATACATAGACCCTGAGGGGAAGTTGGCCAATACAGGACCTCACTGTTACAGCAAGTAGAGCCCCAGCAGTGAAAAGCCAACAGACACAGTCAGAGTGTGTCTAGGGGGAAAAGAGCACTCAATTATTTTCCTATCAACTCCCCAGAGTACTTTATGAAATCCTTGCTTCTTCTCATGCACAGAAGAAAATGAATAAACGGTGCTGCTGATGACAAAGCAGGTCTCTGAGGATGAGGCCCCGCAGCTGAGCGCTCTGATCTTTCTCCAGTGGTGACGTCAGTGCTTTCTCCCTTAGAGCAGTGGACCTCAAATGCTTTTTGACTTGGTACCTACCCACCCCACCCATGAAACACAGAGGAATTAATTATCCAGGGGCATTCTCAGGCGCATAGGTCAGTTATGCTGAAGCACTGAGGAGGTGACCTGAGGAGGTGATCGGGATCTGGTGGGAAGTGTGGAATCCTGCCCAAAAACATCAACACAGCCACAACACAGAGTGAAAACTGGGGCGCCACCCAGCACTTGGCAGCTGAGCCATCTTAGGGCTCCGCACCAACAGGGGCATCCTGGGGAGGAGGAGGGTGCTGGCCAGGGGACGGCTGTGGTGGCCTGACAGCTCTGCATAGCTGGTGCGGGATCCCTGCCCTTCTGAGAGACACCAGGACCAGGTGAGGTGCAGGCAACAGAACAAGGGAGCTGGCCGTGAGGCTGGGTTGCCCCATTGGGGTAAGCATCTACACACAGGAAGCCACTGTCAGGGGCAACTGTGGGAAACAACTGGATACACATCCCATGGAGCCAGGGATGCTGTTTGCTGGTCCCTGTGTCTCTAGCACACAGCCTGGCATTTAGTGGGCACCAGATAAGCATTTGTTCATTAACTAAAGGTAGACGCCCAGAAGCGAATTTACAGTATGGTTCCCTGACACCCTGTGTCTCCCACCTTCCTTCACACAGAATTTTTTCTTCTCTCTAAGACCATAGCATGGGCTGGTGACATGGCTCAGCGCTCTAAAGCGCATGCTTAGGCAAGCTTAGGCAGGGACAGCGCTTCGATCCCTGGCACCACACGCTGCGCCAGCCCCACTCACAGAGCAGGCTGAACTGGCCATAATATAAAACCATGGCAAAGTGTTAGAAAGCACATCAGTATATGGAATAGAGGCAGAAGGGGAAACAGAACACTAACCCCGGGCTGGAACAGTCACAAAGCTCCAAGAAAGCTACTATAGAGATACAGAGATACTGCTTTGCATTATTCAAATACAAAGACTATGAAACCCACACTGGGCAGAGCTGAGGTGGACATTTCCTCTATGACAAGAGTAGCAACATTTTAAGATGAAGTGAAATATTTTAAGGTCTCATCCTAGCAACTGACAGCCACTCTTTAAAAAATTTTAATGACAGGTTTCAAAATTTTGCAGATGATCATCATTCTTTGTGAAAGACTTAATGATTACTTAAGAGTTACAAAATACCAGCTTATACTCCTCAAACACCATTCTTCCTAATCTCCTATTTTCCAGTGGTTCAAAACGTGCCCTGCCATCTCAGCGTTCCCCACACTGCACACAGGCAGAGCTGTAGAAACACCTACAAGCATACGCAGCATAGGCACCGCCTGCACAGCCAAGGCAGGGAGAGCGCCAGCAAGCTTGCGATATCACCAAGCATCAAGAGTGAGTAGTGAGCCCATCTATTTCGGCTTGTACTTCATTCATAAATGTAATTGTCGGGGCCAGTGAGATGGCTCAGTGGTCTAAAGCGCCTGCTTAGGCAAGATTAGGCAACCACAGGGACCATGGTTTGATCCCTGGTACCACATGCTGTGCCAGCTCCACCCCCAGGGCACGCTGAGCCAGCTATAGTAATAATATAATATAATATAATATAATATAATATAATATAATATAATATAATATATAATTGTCAAGTAATGAAGATACCTGGTGAATTAAAATCTGGCTCACTTTTATGCTTAAATCTCACCAGCACTGCTTTCCATCTCTCTTCAGAAACTCTTCACTAATGATGGCCTTAGACCAGGGGTTCTCCACCTGTGGGTCACGACCCCAGCAGGGGTTGAACAACCAAAACACAGGGGTTGCCTAAAACCATCGGAAAATGTTATTTATCTGGAATTGTTGTTATATTTAAACCCATGCTGTGCCATGGTGAAATGTTATTTACTGGAATTAGTAATAAATATTTCTCAACATATAATTAAATATTGTTTTTGTGATTAATCACTATGTTTAAATTATGTTTGATTTGCAGCAATGAGAATACATAATGCATATCAAGTATTTACATTCCGAATCATAACGGTAGCAAAATTACAGTTTTGAAGTTGCCACCAAAATGATTTTTTGGTTTGGGGTCACCGCAACATGAGGAACTGTATTGCAGGGTCACGGCATTAGAAAGGTTGAGAACCACTGCTAGAGAGTCACTGTTGAAAGAACCTCCATGTAAGCTGAAATGTGCAAGGAAATAGAGACCATGGCTTTCTGTAATTAAAACAATTGTACTAGAACATATAAATTTTACTCCACGTGTCCACTACCATGACATCTCTTCTATTTTCATGTCCCTTCCCTCCCCCTCCCTCCTTCTCTCTCTCTATCCGTCTCTGTGTCTCTGTGTCTCTGTCTCTGACTCTCCATCTGTCTCTGTCTCTGTCTCTCTCTCTCTCTGGTCTACATATGAAGCATGACACCTAGAACTTACTTGGCTTTGTAAATCTGGCACATTCTGCTTAGCATGATCTCCAGATTCCAATATTTACTATTTATTTATCAACCCATTATTTTATGGGAAGGTGTTCTATTGAGGCAAATTTAAAATACTGTCAATTTTACATCTGACAATGTGCTGGCCTTCTGGTGGAAATCTTAAATTAAAAGGTAATTCAATAAAGCTGATAATCATGGCACTTAGCTCTCTGGCCTGCTTATCACCCGTTTGAGAAGGCAATCTCAGTATTGCTATTCAATCAACCACTTAAGAAAAACTCTATATAAATTCCATCACTGGGATTATTGCACTTGCTGACAGCTTACTTGGTGTCCTGCTTCCTGCATAGAGATATTAAAAGGTTAGACAAATTAAGCAGTGATTACTGCTTCTCTCTCTTAAGCTGTATTTGGTAGCACTAATAAATAAAATTCAGTTGGATGATAATACATATGAGAAGATCAGAAATTAGCATATTCAGAATGTAAAAAATAATTGTGGAAAAGGAATTACAGCTCCTCTAGGTAAAAAAAAAAAAAAAAAAAAAAAAGCCCATCTCTTCAGAGCCAGTTCCTGGCACATGTTACTCTTAATGTAAAAATCTGTATGAAAGCACCAAAGTCAATTCAGTTCAGTCTTAATGAGACAGCTCAAGCACGCATTTGTTCACCGTACCTGTTCTAATTAGCACGGATGTGTCCTCAACGACAAGTCTGACAGCATACCGAGCTACATTAACGTTAAGCCCATAACACAGAACCAGATTTCAGTTAGGAGCTCTAAAGCAGAATTTGCATATTGAAAATGAGGAGCAAATGAGAAAAAAAGCGAGGACTGAATCTGAGGGAGATGGCCCATGCGAAGCGTTCAGCAAGCAGCGGCCCAGTGCCAACACGCAGGTGTCCACCTGGCGTCCCTCCTCCTGCTCCCCAGGGGCAGCTGGAGCCCGGGTGGCCTTGTCAGAATAAACGGAGGTCAGATGATACCCACCTGCATTATTGATGGTCGACAGTATTTGCTAAGGCTCTACAACGAAAGACCTCAGGTACCCCCGTGGAGGTTATGAAGTATAAGTCTTGCTTTTTAATTGCCACTTAGGCTGAAATTACTACCTCCTCAAGATCTATACGGAGATAATTTAGAGATTCAGGTTGCAGTGGATGTCGGCACACATGCTAGGTGACCTTAATTCACACACAGTTCTAAAGGGACGCAAAGGTTAAAGGATGAGGAAAATACGACAAACTAAAAAAAATGTTTAAAACCCTAAAAAGAAACGCTAAGAAGACAGAGTCAGCCAATTCCGTACTTTCACTCTGAAATGTTTGCAGCCAGTCCCAAACAAGAAAGTAAAATGATTGCCTCAGCATCTGTCTGCTACACGGTTTTATTGCAGCTTGGCTGGAGAGACCAAGGCAGGTAAGGACACTGAGCGATGAACTCTCTTGGGGTTGTGTTAGAATCTCCCAATTTAGTTTTCTATCTTCTTTTTCATATATTTAGTACAGGGTCTACAGGGTCTCACCACACAGATCGGACTCGTAGTGATTCTCCTGTTTTCAGCCTCCCAGGAGCTGGGATTATATGTGTACCTCACTGCACCCGGGCTCAACAGCCACCTCAGTGTTCCTCAGTGGCCGGCCAGGGACTGAACCTCAGTCACTGCACTCTGCCTAAGCAGGCGCTTTAGTCTGCTGAGCTATCAGGCCAGCCTCCAATTTAGTTTTCTGAGGGCTGCAAGTCTTGAAAGGGGTGGGGGCGGGAACACGCAGAGCTCACATTTGCTCCTGGTGGCAGCTTCTTTTTTTCTAGAGAATGCTCACGCTATAGTCACAGAGGCAGGCAGAGCTGCGGGAGGAATGCGAGTGAAGGAGCTGGGCAGGCCTCAGCCCCCTGCAGTGGGCTGGGTGTCCAGGCCCTGAGCGTTGGAGGGCTGCAGCCTGCATCAGCACAGGTGCCTGCACAGCCCACGGGCAGCGGCGCCACACGTGGGGTGCTAGGCAGCTCTGTAGCTCATCTACCTTACAGCAAGCTGTGCCACTTCCTGCACACTCTGGCCTCACAAAGAGCTAATCTTGGTGAAAGGCTCTGTTGCTCCAAACTAAAACCATTTTCTAGATACAACAATCAAAACCTCTACAAAACAAAGTACTTTAGAAAATTACTCTTTTTTTCATGGAACAAAGGAATATTCACCTCCCGGGGTTTATCTGAAGGCCTGGGGCCATGGGCACCACAAGAAAGCAATAAAACAAATCTATTAACAAAGCTATGCACTGGAATTGCTGCAGAACTGTGAGAGTTGGACTTGTAGTTATTAGGAACTTTTCTTATAGATTCATTTTAAAAGCATTTTAAATTCATTTTTTTTCTTAAAGCCAAAATAAAGAATATAGCCTTGCCGGGCGCAGTGGTGCACGCCTGTAATCCCAGCACTCGGGAGGCTGAGACAGGAGGATTGGTGCTAGTTCGAGACCAGCCTGGGCTACAAAAGTGAGCTCAAGGCCAGCCTGAACTGCATAGTGAGACCCTGTCTCAAAAAGACAAAAAAAAAAAGAATATAGCCTCACAGACTGGATAGCCAGACATAGTGGCACATGCCTGTAATCTCAGCACTTGGGAGGCTGAGGCAGGAGGATCACCAGGATCCAGCTCAGGCTACGTAAGTGCATTCAAGGCCTGCCTGTACTACATAGTGAGGTCCTGTCTTAAAAATGAAAAAAAAAAAAAAAAAAAAAAAAAAAAAAAAAAAAAAAAAAAAAAAAAAAAAAAAAAAAAAAAAAAAAAAAAAAAAAAAAAAAAAAAAAAAAAAAAAAAAAGAGCAACAAACAAAAAGAATAAAAAGAATGTACACTGGATACTTTCATGTACATGAGACTCTGGGCAATATAAAGGTCTAATGACTCTCCAGGGGCAGGTCAGTGATTTGGGGGTGCTGGGCTGTGGGAAAAGCTTGTGAGAGGAGACAGGAGGAAGTGTCTAAGATGATGGAAATGGTCAGTGCCTCCACTGGAGGCACTGGAGAGGCGGCAACACAGGCACACATATTTGCCAAAACTCCTCAACTCTAGGGCTGATGAGATAGCTCAGCCATTTAAAACACCTGCTTAGGCAAGCTTACGCAGGCACAGACACAGAGGACTGCAGTTTGGCACCACATGCTATGCCAGCCCTGCTCTTAGGGTGGGCCGAGCCAGCCCCCCTAAACAATTCCTTGATTGTATGCTTTTTTAAAAAAAATGTATTTGGTGCAGGTTTCACTATGCAGATCAGACTTGTAGTGGTCCTCCTGTTTTCAGCCTCCCCAGCACTGAGATTATAGGTGTGAGACACCACACCTGGTCTCAGTCTTGGTGGCCAGCTCAGTGTCCCCGGAGGTTGGGCCAACACTGCACAGCATGTGGTCCTAGGAATTTAACCCTGGTCCCTGCGCTTGCCTAAGCAGGCACTTAGTCCACTGAGCTATCTTTCTGGTCCTCAACTGTCCACTTAAAATGTGTGCAGTATACATAAAACATACTTGAGTGAAAAGAAAGAGTTCCAAGGAGAAAAATAAATTAAAACATTTATAACTGATACATAACCAAACCTCTTCTCTCTTACACGATTTTTACTGGAATTGACATACTACTCTGGCGTTATTGATTAAATTGTGCCCCTCAAGTATTCATATGCTGAAGTCCTCACCTCAGCGTCATCCCCAGTACCTCAGAATGGGAGCTCCTTGTAGTCAGTCACAATGGTGGGGGGAGGGGGAGCTGGCTCAATGACATCACAGAGACAATCTGGGTACAGACAAGCACACAGGAAGAAAGAATGCCCTGCAAATATTAGGGCACCTGTGGGAGCGATGTAACGAGAAGCAACAGATACCAAAGCACGATGGCACAACTGTAGTCCCCACCACCTGGGAGACTGAAGGAGGATCCCCAAGACTTGGCCAACACCGAGAAGGCCCATGTCTTTCAAACACAAAGGAACACCACAGTTGGCTGGTCAACTTGTACAAGAGAGATGCATGGAATGTGTTCTCCCTCACAGCCCCCGGGAAGGAACTGAGCTTGCCAAGTCCTTGAGCTCAGAGTTCTAGCTTCCAGAGCATCCAACAGACAAGGAACTTCCATTGCTGAAGGCACTGGTGTGTGGTGGTGTGGCGGCAGCCCTAGGAAAGTAACAGAATCAGGGACACTTATCCTCCAGCTGTATAGGATTAAACACTTTCTCAAGTTTAATCAAATTTTGATGGCATCTATTTCCAGACCATGGCCAGTGCTGTCCCCAGGACAGAGTCCCCTGAACTCTTAGTGAATCTGCGTGGAGCTCAGGAGCTACTGATTACTGGCAGTGTTTTCTGAGCACTTGTAACAGATTCCTTTTATCATGCAAGGGTCTGCGTCCACTGCAGGGCATGAGGCAGCTCACATAACCCCTCCAGAGACCACGGAGTGGAAATTTTATACTGAGGGCCATTTTCAAATAGAGAAACTAAGGTTTATAAAAGCTAAGTGATGTAGTCTAGCCACAAAGCTAGTAAATGGCCAAGATCTGAAGAAGACAGCTAGTCCTGCCCACAAAGCCTCCAGGAATGCTCTGTAAACCTGGAAATATTGCTAGCACAGCCATAGAGTAACATGCAGTGTTTCTGTATTAGAACTAGGATTAGGATAGCTGGGTGTGGTGTGCCAACCCCTGTAATCCCATCCCTCACACTCAGGAGGCTGAGGCAGAAGGATCACTATGAGTTTAAGGCCAGCCTGGGTTACATAACACTATGTAGGGAGACTCCCCCCCAAATGTTCCCTCACAGGCTGGCTGGGTTGAAGTCTGGTCGCCAGCTAATGGACCTCTAGGAAGTGACTGGATTACAGGGGCTCTAACTTCAGCAGTGGAGTAAGCCTTTGATAAATTCACAGCTCAGAGGGCTTACTAAGAGGAGGGGCACTGGCCTAGGGAGATAGCTCGGCAGTCAAAGTGCCTGCCTAGCAAGCGCAAGCACCTTGGTTCAATCCCTGGTACCGCATGCTGTGCCTGCCGAGCTGGCTGCTATGACCAGGTGTGGTGGTGCACACCTGTAATCTCAGCACTGGGGAGGCTGAGACTGGGAGACGACTATGAGACTGGGCTGAATAATGAGGCAGGTCATCAGGGATGTGGCTTCGAGGGCTGCGTTTGTCCCAGATGCGTTCCTCTGTGACCCTAGCTGCCTATCTCCGTGCTGCTGGCTCTCGAGGCAGGGAGCTCTGCCCCACCGTACCCTTACCCTTGGTGTTCTGTCTCTAACACTGGAGCCAGCAGACCACGGACTGGAGCCTCAGAGAGTATACACCTGCGTAAACCTTTCCTGGAAGCTGATTTGCTCAAGTTAGTGATGAAAAGCGAACCCAGGGCTGTTGTCGACCAGGGTTTCCCAAAGTGCTACGAGAACCTGGATACAGATAACCAGTTTGGGGCTTGGAGAGGGTTAGTGATGAAATAAATTTTAGAAATGCTGAGCTGAACAGGTTTGTAGGGCTCAGGTGGAGCTCAGGGCTGAGCCGCTGCCCTGCATTTGCAAGGCTCTGGGTTCCATTCCCAGCGCCTGGGAGGGGCCGGACTTCTTTGTATGGCGTTTCCAGTTGGATGTTGCTTTGTCCAAACGTGCCTACCCCCGGAGCACTATTTTTGGATGTCTGTTGCGCAACCAGTGAGCTATCTATGCGGGAAGCTGTGACTGACAATGACTTACTCGCTCTGTAAAACTGTCCTGCGACTCGGTTCTTCTGAGACTCGATTTTTGCATGAATAAAATGCACGCAGTGGTCCTTTCGCTTCTCTGCTATCTTAAATGAGTGCAATAAGGACCAAATCAGATATGTGCGCAGTATTAACATCTGACACATCACACACCTAAGGAAATGTGCAGTGTGGTTCAAAAAAAAAAAAGTCACTGTTTGACAGGGTTTTTTTGAGTTTGGAAAATTAGCAGAGAGGAGTCTCCCATAACCTATTGCTGTTCATCCTTTGAAAATTAGGAAATGTCTAGCAAGTTGGAAAAACTCAGCGCGTGAAATGACAGTGAAGAGTTGTCAACTCTAGCCATTCCTTAAGAATGATCCCTGGACTGTGGGCTCAGAGCACACCCCTGCTGGCATCCGTGGCTCCCGACCGAGCACAGACACGGAGCTGTAGCCCCAGAGCCCGTTCCCGGGGCAGCATGCAGTGTGCAGTGTCAGCTCTGCGGACCGTGAGGCTGCGCCATGGTGCCTCCAAAGCACATTCCCTATGGCCACGGCTTGGGCATTCAGTGCCCACTGGGTGAGGAGCCCCCTGCTCAGGGAACCTCTGCCACAAGTGGACGAAGGCCATGCACACACCGTCTGCTTCCAGCTGTTGGGCTGTCTGTCAGCGGATGGAACCTGGGCCATGTTCACCCCCTTACTCAGGGACCACAGGTCTCTGCTGGGGCAGAACCGCCCCGCCAGCAGCACCTATGGATTTCCAGAATGTTTTAGCTTTGCTGACAAAAAAGAGAAACAGTCCCAAAGTTTCCCTTCCCTAAAATAAGAAAATTAAGAGTCTCATTTTACTTCAAGACACTCTGTGTCCACAAACAGTCTGGTTAGTGGTACATGGCAATTTTATCCCAGAACGTCGGTGACATCAACATTATTCCCAATGACATCACTCCATCTTCTTTCTATGCCATTTAATTGCCTGCAAACCTCTAAGCAGCTGCCCTACACCCAAACGTCTGAGACAGCTCTGCGCTTCAGAAACCATGTGTGGTGCACACGCACACACCTGAAGAACCCGTAAGAAAAGCAGGCAGCACTTGTCTCTGGGGAAGAATACGATGGACTGGAAGTCAGAACCCAGAGGCACGCTCATTTTTCATGGTCTATTTTAAAATTTTAACATGTACATGTTTTAAACTTTAAGGTTTTTATTTCCATTTAAAACAAGTCCCAAGGCACAAAAAATACATATGGCCTTCTGGAATCACTTGTCAAAGCCACAAGTTTTATTCCCTCACAGAATGCCCTGTTGTCACTGTTTCTATGTACTGCCCAGATGAGCCACTCTCAGAAAGGGTTCTGGAAAGAAGGCTGAATATCAAAAAAGTTCATTTCCTTAAAATAAAAATCTGTCTCAGGAAAGCCCTGCCAACTGCAGCTGCCCATCTCCAAAGCCTTCTTCTGATGAGTGGTATGGTGCAGAACGCCACAAATGCCAGCTTTCACAGCATGGTTTGTTTCCCATAGGCAGCTCTCTTCTTTCTAGTGGCCAAAGTTCCCAGAAGCCTTTGGGGTGAAGAGGAAGCCAACTAGCTAGGCTTGCTGGGAGTGTTAGCATGCTCCGCCTGTCCTGGGCTACCCAACTGTGTCCTGGGGAAGGGCTGCCAGGGTCTCTGGTTTACACACTCTAATGTGACTTAGCAACCAGGCATGAGGTGGGATAGAAAAATAAAATGTGTCTCTAAACAGAAAAGTACTTATCACAGTAAAAGATGCAGTGCCATTAATCCTCCTCAAACACAAGTCGCCTTTGGACGCTCTTATGCCAACGCTCTCGCCACTGTCAGAAGCAGTACAGAGGCTCTCTCTTGTGAGCGTCTTTCAGTGCACTACAGTCGCTGCCTTGACAGCCTGGGTTGACTCAACATATTTACCTTTTGTGGTCATTCTGACTTTGAGGAAGTGCCAGAGGTCACATGGGTGCCAGATCCAGTGCATAAGGTGGACAAGGACACAGCCTAACGTTTCCTGAAGCCTGCCTTTCCAGCTGGTGGTGCCCAGCCCCCACATGCACACCGTTTCTGCTCACACCCCTCAAAGCAAGAAAGAGGAGTTCCAGAACTGCTGTAGAAAGACGCAAGAACAATGGCATATGTATGTGAAAAGCAAGGAAAAATACCACAAGGGGTATTAATGGCAATGTGTCTTTTATAGCCATATATTATAAAAAACTTGAAAACATTCGTTATAGTTTTTAATCATCCCTGCACCCTGCTTGAGACCACAAGACAAAGTGAGCCAATACATGCACTCCGGTGCTCTCTGTCATCTGCTTCACTTGTGTAGCCTTCAGGAAGCCGGTACAGCCCCTGGCCAAGATGAGGTCCAACCGATCCTGCTGCCTCAGTGCCTTCTCTGTGCCAGGCTCAAAGGAACTACTGTGGCCTTTCCCACAGATTTTCCCAAAGGTCTGTGTAGAAGCCTCTTCTTCCTGGTAGCCTGTCATAACTGCGATTTTTTTTTTTTTTCTTTTTTAAGATTCTTAAAAATCTTGTATTTATGTATTTGGTACGACTCTCACTGCACACAGCTCGGACTCATAGTGATTAGACTCCTGTCTCGGCCTTCCCAGCACTGGCATTATAGGCATGTGCACCATGCCAAGTTTCAGGGCTGGTATGATACCCCTGTGAAGCCAGGGCTGGCATAACATGTGTCACCAGGCTTTGAACTTGCCAGGCAGGCGCTTAGCCCATCGAGCTATCTCCCCAGCCCCTGCGGTTTCTTTCTTGGGGCCCCACCTAAGTGTCCTCCCCCTTGATAACCACTTGTGTAGCCCTTGTTCCCTCTCTGCAGGGCACCCATTTGCCCACTTTGCCCATCCTGTTCCCCTGTCTAAGCTCACAGAGGACAGGGACGGTCAGTCTAGCTGCCAGTTGTCCATCTGCAGCACACAACCCCTGCAGTAGGTATTTAATGATGCATACATCCATATGCAAATTATTGACCTAAGCCCCGCCCCCCAGGATATAGGCTCCCAGGACACTGGGAGCTGAGGCTACCCCTGTCGAGGTTTGCAAAGGGGCACACTACACTCTGCCAACAAAGACTTTTCCAGGGGAGTTTGTCCCTGAAAAATGCGTATTTTTAGTCCAATTCATTCTGCACATTTTGAAACTCTCCTCCCACCCAGTAACTTTCCAACCATAGACTATACAAAGACCAGTTTCTCTGAGCTTTAGAGCAATATTTAAATGTATGATGTGGTAATGAATAAGAAGCATAACAATGAACAGTAATCCTTTAACCCCTTGCTCTCCAAACTATCCCTTTGTCTTTTACATGCCATCCGTCTGGAAGGCTGTCTTCAGCCCGGGTTGAGAAAGCCAGTTTCTCCTGGGCCCTTGGGAACAGAAATGTTCTTGGCGCTCAGAGGAGTGTCCTCAGGGGGCTGCCTTGCAGGACCAGGCAAAGCAGGGCCAAGGGCAGCTCACTCCTCCAAGAAGAGGAACGTGTCTGCGGAAATAACGACGGAGTTTTAGAAAGTGGGCGGGAACACTGACAGAAAGAAGAATTAAACTGGAATTAGGTAAGGACAATTACACAAATTACAGCTCTTACTGCTCTAATGTCATTAATTCCAGGTCAGTAACCAAATTTATCTTTTGTGTACTCAAACTAAAACAAAGCTATTAATAAGGCAGCATGGAGGATCATCCAGAAAGGTGGGACTGAGAAGCATTTGGGTATTTAGGGAAAGAAGCTCCCCCGTGCAAATAAATAGATAAATAAACACATAAATAAGGGCAGTGCAAGCAGAACAGGCAGACCATGGGGATTCTTAGGGCAGTGAGACAAGCCTGTGAGATACCACACCAGTGGACACGTCCCTGTACGTCTGTCCAAACGGAATGTACAGCAGCAAGAGTGAGGCCTAACACACACTGTGGATTTGGGGTGATGCCGGTGTGAAAACACTTCACCAGGAACAAAATGTGCCCTTCCAGGGTCAGATGTGGGATGTGAACAAGGTTGTTACCATGTGGGGATGGGGGTACAGGACAATTGTATCTGTTTTGGGGTGAACCCTGAGCTGCCCTTTAAAAATACAGTTTATGAATTGAGAGAAAGTAACAACTACAATTGCAAATCTGTAAATTTTTAAAAAAGCAAGCAAATATAAAAGCCTATCTTTTCCCCCTAAGTACAAAGACCCAATTCATCCTGAAATGTACAGATCTGCACATACACACAGACACACACACACACACACATACACACACACACACACACACACACACACAGAGGACTTAAAATCAATTATAGTAATGCCAATAAATGCCTATTTGAATTCCCAAAACCAAGCCCCAGAATCCTGGGCACAGTGGAACTCATTGGTCCTCTCTGATCTGAGGAACAATTTTCGACCCTGTCACTTATTTTATGTAAATTTTCTTTCAATAATGAGGGCCTTGAACTTGATCCTCAGCTTTGTCACTGATTCAATTAAAATAAAAAGGACACACTAGCTCAGTCTGAGCTGCCAGAACCCTTCACTGACAGGGATTCCAAGGGAACTCGCGCATCCTGGGAAGGACCAAGGTCTGGGTGGCCCTGGCCCAAAGAGGAGGCCATTATTCTGCTCTATCTGGGTCACTCTTCGCTGTCCATTTTTAGGCAAGTACCCTGAAATCCTTACTCCTTCTAAACAAGTGGGCGTCCCTGTTGCTCCCCTACCATCTTCAGGCTACGGCTTCACGTGTTCCCTTCCCACCTGAAGTAGGACTCCAGCCACTCCCCTTCCCCGCCTTCCTCCATACCTCAGTATTGCTTTGGCCCATCCCACCACACAACTGCTCCTACGAAGGTGACCAATGGCCTCTTGCTGAGAAGCCTAGGGTCATGCACTCTGGTCCCACCTTCCTTGAAATCTCAGCTGCATCTAACAAAGGTGGAAACTACTCCCCAGGCACCCTTTCCTTCCCCTCTGCCTCCTGCACTCTGTACCTGCACCCCCTCTTCATTCTGTTTTGTGGGTCCCCTGTCTCCCACTGTGGCTTCTTTCTAAGCAAAACAATCTACTCCAGTGGCCTCAAGGACCAGTTCTAATCTAAAGACATCTCAACTTCAGTCCTCCAGCCCTGACCTTCACCAGGCCTGTACGTCTACCTACTTCCCAATATCTCCTTGTGGGGGTCCTAGGAGCCTCTCAAATTCAGTGTTTTTACAGTGGGGCTCATCACGTTCTCCTTGGATAACCCCATTTCAACATGCAGAAGCTGCCCTCTGCCCTCTGCCCTGTGGCACCACCAAGCTGCGAATTCTCCTGCATGCCCTTCTCCTCTCCACCGCGATCTCCAAGCCCTGGGGCCACTGCCTCCCACCTGTCTCCTCGTCACCACCCCACCCCTAGGCCTTATGTACCATCATCGCCTCTCTCCTGCTCCCTCGCAATCCGTACTTCACACCTCAGCTTGTAGAATGCAAAGCAAAACAAAAACAAACAGAAAGAAACCAATTGGATCCTGTTCTTTTCTGCTTTCAAACCCTTCCATAATGGCCATGTCCATGAGATGAAGGTTGAAACGTTTTTTTACACCTTTGGCACCTGAGGATAAGGCCCTTGCTGGACCTTTCAAGCTTCTTTCTTACCACTTTCCGTCACTCTATGAGCTTCAAGCTCCTGGACTTTCTGCTTAGGATTATTCTGGAATGTTCCATGTGTCTCTCAATTCAACATCTTTCTTACTTTCTTTGTTCCCCCTGTGCCTCCCAAAGAGAAAACAGTAAATCCCCAAAGAAAAATAAAGACCAAGAAAAATAAACCAGTTGAAGAAAAGTACTAAAATGAAAGAAAAAGAAATAAGTAAAAATGTTACCCTTTTATTAGCCAAGTTTTGCCCTCTGTCTTAGTTACTTTTTACTCATTGCTGGGACAAATACCCCACACTCAAAATGAAGGAAGGAAAGGTTTATTTAGTTTACAGTTACTGGAGGTTTCAGTCCATATTCAGCCAGCTCCAAGGCTGAGTGGAACAGGGCAGAGAGTATCCAGTTTATGGTGGAGGAACAGCAACAATCATGACAGAGGCAACTGACCAACCAGGAGAGCAGAGAGCAACAGCTCTAGTCTGTCTCTCTTTATATTACATTCAGGCTTTCTGTCTCAGCCTATCCGCCTTAGGCTCCACCCATAATCCCAGAAGTACTTAAAACACATAATGCCAGGGATCATGGATCAAGTCTCAAACTCTAGATCAGTACTAAAATACATAATCCCAGTGACTCATCAGTCAAGTCTCAATCTATAGAAGTTCCTGCCCCGTGACTGCATGAGGCTTTGGGGGGACAACTAGACATAAACCAGAACACCCACTCAACTCTTTCTTTAAATAACAAAGTGACCTAAGGAGGCTATGTCTAAATTTAACAGAACAATATTAAATAACTTTGACATAACTAATTTTAAGTCCCATAATTATGAACAATAAAAAAACGCTGGGGTCTATTATGAATTCCATAGAAGAGCAGGATCAGTGACAAAAGTTGATGGCAGTCCTTAATACAGTATGTGATATATACTGATATTAATACAATTAAATCAGGAGAACCACAAATGGATGTTAAATAATAACCACACCAGCAAAATCGTACCTAAGTGGCTAGAGAGAGAGACATATTTCAAACCTTTAGCACCTTCCTTTTCTAGACAGTGCCTTATTTATGGACCAAATTCTATTAAGGAAAATGGTAATGAAGCAACGGAGAATATTTATGCATGGGCTGATATTTATTCCCTTGGTATTTCAAAGAAGTAGGTCTAAAGCTCCTTTCACTCTTTGCCTAAAAGCTAAGTCTTAGTTGTGTACCCTCAGCATAATGTTCAGCAAATAGTATTCACTATCGGTTCTGTGAAATGCAAATCAATACTGTATGAAGGGGTTTCCTGGGTTATATTTTCATGGGGTGGAAGCTGGGGCAGTGAAGGGCCAATGAGATCAGAGGATTATGGAGCAGGGAAAAAGGAGTAGATCTGGGATTGCACATCTGTACGATGCCAAGCACAGCTGAGGCTCCAGGTCCACATTTGGTCCCTTTCAGGCAAGTCCATCTTAGTCCTGACCCCTTTCATGCCCAGAGGGCACAACCAACCAACCAACCAACCAACCGGACCCAGCCCTCCGCCAGGACACACAGCCAATCCACCTGTGGCTTCACGTGGTCTGCATGTCGCTCCGGCTGTGGGCTAAGAAGTCGACAGAAGTGGATGAATTAAATTGGGGGCGTATGTGGTAGAGAACCTGACTCAACTCGAGGCCATTGGAACCCCCAGGCCTTGGGAGCAGGACGTAGTACCACAGCACCCAGCAGCCATACAGTAGAAAGCTGAGGTCAGGAGTGTCTGATCTCTGTGAGCTACAGACACACACGTTCCTTCTACCTCCACAACCGAGGACTCAGTTTTCATACTTTTCAACTGCCGTAAAAAAAAAAAAAAAAAAAAAGATAGACCCTTTGGCTTCAGGCTAGGTGGGTAAAGATAACAAATTAACCTGAAAATGTTATTATGACATAGTTTTGTTTATTTCTATGAATATTTCAATCCCTAATGTGTGCCAGGCATGGGAAATAGGCCAGTGAATGGCAGAGGTAATCATGCTGCCCTCATGGAATGACTTCATTTAAGGGGCTGGGGAATGGGTGGAAATAGTAACATGAATTCATAAAGATACTCAACTATTATTTTTTAAGGACTACCTTATACACAGTAAGTAAAAAATAAGATTATCCTAAATCAATTGGAAAATTTTAACCATTGGTTGAAATACATTAAATCAAATGCATGTACATTTATACAAGTCTAACATTGCAAAAAAAAAAAAAAAGACATATACTAATAACCCTTAAAAACCTAGAAACAGTGGGGCCAGAGGTTTTGCTCAAAGGTAGTGTGCCTGCCTAGTTTCTGCAGGGCTCTCAATTAGACCTCCCATGCAAAAAACATAAAACCGCCTAAGTGCTAATCAAAAGTAGCAACAGATCTACAAAGTCTACCAAAGTATGTTAGCATCCATCAATCTAACCCAGTGTCGGAACTTCACCTGGGATAAAGGGGAACTCTAAAGCATAATTTCTCTTCATGCATTTAAATCTTCATCTAATTTATAAAAATCTGATTGGTAGAGATTCCACCAGGATGGACTTATAGGTTCTGAGGGCAGGAAGGGATTCTAAATGTCACCTGAGCAGGTATTGCTCCTGGGTCCTCCTGGTCCTATTCAGAGAGTGTCCTTAGAATGGCAGTCAGGTTGTCATGCAGTAGGAAGAGCAGGACACCAGCTAGCTAGCCTTGCTAGCTGATCTCTTATTCTCTGAAACTACACCATGATTCACAGTAGGGATTAAGCATTTCCCAAGCAAGTGCCCACCTGTGTTAATAGTTGCTTTGGACTCCATGAGCAGCACCTTAGCAGCTTTTTCTTTCTTTCTTTCTTTCTTTCTTTCTTTCTTTCTTTCTTTCTTTCTTTCTTTCTTTCTTTCTTTCTTTCTTTCTTTCTTTCTTTCTTTTTTTCAGGAACTGGGGTAAAGGGGGAGATGTTTTTTAAACTTCTTCTTCGTCCTGCTCCTCCTTTTCTTTTTTTTGTACTGGGGATTGAACTCAGGACCATGTGCTTGCCAGGCAGGCACTTATGCCACTGAACTATTTCCCAAGTAGGGGACAGGTCTTCTGACAGGCAGCTGCAGTTTAGGGAAAGGTATACATCTGAGAAAAGAAAGACCTCTGTCTTGGGTGAGTCATTCAGATCTGTCCATGATGCAGGGTAGGAAGCACCTGCTTTGTCCACAGGAAAGATCCTAAGTCCAGAGTCCAGATCAGTTCTTGAGCCAGACTTGATCCTGCTACGCAGCCCTCTAGGGCTCAGTGGCTGCCAGCTGTGCTTCTACCCTGCTCATGCACAGGTGCAGTGGCCAGATGTGTTTCCTGTTCTGCATTCTTAACACCTGCTCTGCACACGTTCCATTACCACTAACACAGATGCTAATTTTAAGTAAGAAAACTCAACAGCCCATGCACCTGCTGCAACAGGGACCACCTTCGCCTGGAAACTGACTGAGCCCAGTCACAGCTTTGCCAGCAGCCTCCCTGTGTGTGTCTACAGTAACGTGAGTGAGTGGTCAGAACACAAGGCCTGCTTCTGTAGAGTGGGACTCACATGATGGCGGAGGAGACCACATATGACAAGGCGCGTCCTGCAGCCTCGCCTAGCTGCTCTCTCTCTTCGGCCTATTTGAATGATTTCCTTAGCTTCAAGGTCATTTCTACTTGAATATCAAGTCCATGAGAAATGAGACCTTCTTTATCTTCCTCTTTACTAGATCCTCTATGACCAGCACATAGTAGATGCTCAATTTTTAAAATAAATATTAAGCACATGAACAAGTGAGAGACTTAGAATATACTGTACTCTCTCCAATTCTGCATCTACTATTTCCTAAGGCAGGTTACTTAACCCTGTTAACCTGCAAGATTTTACGAAGATCATACTGAATGAAGAACAAGACACATAATATATCACACCTATCATATTCCATGTACACGTCAGCTATCAGGCTAAGCATAGGGTGCACAGGTCAGGAGAAATGTACCTTCCTATCACTCTGCTGCACTGAAGGCAAAGAAGCTAATAGTAATTTGTATGCCACAGACATGTTGGTATAGACTTGGCTAAAGTTATAATGTGAAGTACTGGGTGCTCTATGTCAACTAAGCACATAGTTCATTTCAGTCAAGTACACAAAGGTTGAGAGAATGGCAGAGGCGCTCTCCACCGAGCGCTTTATCACAGACAGTGCCCGCATTCCATGGAACACATGGCTGGAAAGGTTCGCTTTTGTTATTGTGCTGGGATAAGATCTTTCCTGCTTAAGTGGCCATAAGAATATCTTTAGAACTACTATTTAAAATAAATATGAGCCGGGCGTGGTGGCGCACGCCTGTAATCCCAGCACTCGGGAGGCGGAGGCAGGAGGATCGGTGCAAGTTCGAGACCAGCCTGGGCTACAAAAGTGAGCTCAAGGCCAGCCTCAACTGCATAGCGAGACCCTGTCTCAAAAAGACAAAAAAAAAATATATATATATATAATAAAATAAAATAAAATAAAATAAATATGCACAAAATCTACAAATATCTTCTGGTCATATTTTTGCTTTTAATGGTAAGAGATGCCAAGTCTATACTCCATATGATTAAGTATTTTTATCCATGTACTGAAACAAATTTAGAAACAATTATTACTTGAAACAAATTGAGAATATGAGGGAATGGGTGTGGTGATATAGCTCAGTGACACAAGCGCCCGCCTGGCAAGCACGAGGTCCTGAGTTCAATTCCCAGTTCCCTTCACAAAAAAAAAAGAGAATATACTTTACTGGTATCACAACATTCTTTTTTTTTTTTTTTTGAGACAGGGTCTCCCTGTGCAGTTCAGGCTGGCCTTGAGCTCACTTTTGTAGCCCAGGCTGGTCTCGAACTCACACTGATCCTCCTGCCTCAGCCTCCCGAGTGCTGGGATTACAGGCGTGTGCCACCACGCCCAGTGACATCACAACATTCTAAAGAAAATAACGATTGCCATTGATTCATGGCTTATCATTATGGAAGGATAAGATTGTGTTTTTAATGAGCAAGATTATTGAACATGAGTCAATATTGCCAGTATTTATCTCTTTTTTGTTTAAACTCTACTTAAAATTATTCTCCAATTAGTCCTTTAAACTGCTGTTGTTTTGAGACAGGGTCTCATTAGGTAGTTCAGACTTTTCTTGAACTTAACATGTAGCTCAGGGTGGCCTTAAACTCCCGGTGACTGTCTTTAGGTACTTTTCTCTTGTTGCTGAGACAAAATACCTGGTATCCAAAGTTACAGGGGAAAGGTCTATTTAGTTCACAGTTTGAAGTTTCAGTCCATACTTGGCTGGCTCCAAGGCAGGGTGACACATGGCAGAGGGCAGCTGTTCACAGTGGCAGAAGACAGCAAGGGCAATAAGAGCAAGGGGGCGGGGGAGGCAAGCCTCTTTTGGGGCCTTTTATTTAGATGAGGGTAGTGCTAGTCCAATCAGTGGACTGCTCCAGCAAGCACCCGCCCTCAATCCCAGCACTCTCAATTCCAGCATTAGACCACGAATGCAGCACAAACTCCAGATCAGCTCCCTCTGAAAAAGCTCCACATGAAAGCGCAGGTGGCTTTGGGCAGCCAGTGAGACGCAGACCCCAGTAGCGATCCTCCTGCCTCAGCCTCCCCAGGGCTAGGATTACAGGTCAGGTGTGTGCCCCCGAACCTGGCTGAAAATTTTACTTAAAGTGTATTTAAGAAATTCTTAAAAAACATAAAGAAAAAAAAACTCTCTTTCATGATACAAATGAGGAGAGCATATCAGTTTGAGAACTTTATTTTTATCTTTTACTGAGTCACATCCTAGTTCAAACCAGGATGCCTGTAGTTAAAGTTCATCTTTCTGTAAGCTTTCCTTTTCATTTGTCTCCTGATTATCATGAGTTTACCCTTGCCAAAGATACAAATTTGCAAATGGCTCATAGATATATATGCTCATTCATTCTCCTATATTTATAAATATTTCATGATTTTGGAGGCATTCTTTGTCTTATCTTTAAAAGGAAATACAGTGGATCTGGTGTAAATTGCACATAATCTCTCCACTTTTTCTCTAACATATCAAAGACCTGTAAATAACAGATTAAAATAAAAGTATCCTTTCCTGAGCAGTCCTATGGAATTTGGAGAGGGACACGTTGCTGGGGATTGAACTTGGCCCTCCTAGCACGTCGGTAAATGCTCCCCGGCTGAGCTGCACCCCAATTCCACTGTTCCCTCCGCCCCAGGCTGGGGATTAAACCCAGTAGAGTCTCACTGAGCTACAGCCTCAGTCCTTTTTCACTTATTTTTTAATTTTGAGAAGCGGTCTTGCTAGGTTGCCACGTTGCCCAGGCTGGGCTTCCACTTGCAGTCCACCGGCATCTGCCTCCCAGAGTGCTGCGATTACAGGTGTGCGCTTCACACCTGGCTCACTCTTGGCCTTTGATGCAAGTCAACGGACCCTTTACACTTGCCGTGGCTTTTCAAGATTTCGGGGATCCAAGCCCACTGTGTTCCAAAAATACAAAAAGGGAAAAATTCCGAAAAATAAGCAATTCTTAAGTTTCAAATTGCACACCACTCTAAGTGACCCATGGAGACCTTGCGGGGTTCCACTCTGCCCCCCCTCCTGCTGGCATAAAGCATCCCTTGGCCTCGCTGCACCATGTATAGGCTGCATGAGCTACCTGCTACCCACGGGTACCTGCTCAGCAAGCGCCTCAGTTATCAGACCTATTGGTTCAGGATCCCAGTCATGTGTGCAGGTCGCCCTTAGTTTAGTTGTTAATTACCCCAATGCGCAACATAGTGAAGGCAGTGCAGCTATGTCAGAGAGAAACCACACAGCGTGTCCAGCAGCATGTGAATGTTTGTGTGGAAAAACCATAGCACACACGGGCTTCAACACACTCTCTGGAGTTCTGAGCATGGCAGCCCTGAAAACAGGCAAACTACATATTCAGATTTCCCCCATGGAATAGATGAGAAGTAACCTGTCCACAGCAGGAACTTAGCTTGGATTCTCTGGCGCAACTCTGTTGGAATTGACAGAGAATTAATTTTGTTCCCTGTGCTCCTCCTTCTCCCTGTAAGAATGGCGGCAGTTTCCCTACCGCCTCCCCTATCGTGTCTCTTTCTGTGTCTTTTCCCTGGAGTCCTTCACACCCTGTGTCACCCAAGTAGCCTTTATTCCTTGTGCTATCCGTCATCACCCACTAGAGATCTGCATGCCTGTAGCTGTCACTGCCTTATGACATTCTTGCAGGAAGAAGCCAGGTGACTCTGGGCAGACTGGATCCCTTTGGCTGGCCTGTGCTGACCTGGCAAGAACCACATCCAAGAGCAGGAGGGCGAGCCTGACAGTGTGGGCCTGTCATCCCATGGCAGGAGGAGACCCTCACCCATAAAGAGCCCTCGTGTTGCTAAACATTCTCTCTTTGTAAGGTGCTTTATAGTTGTTTTTATTGGTTCTTTTTACTGGTAATAAGTCTGCATCAGAAGGATGCTTGGTTTTTTTCTTTTAGCCCAGTACTTTGAGTGAAGTGTGGACAGATGAGGATGACTGAGACCCAGGCCAGTGCCAGCCAGGGGCATGCCTCAGCTCCCCATGCAAAAGGAGCTCCCTGGGGAAAATATCCGTCCACCACCCTGACTGCAGCCCCTGGGGGCACTAGGTGCAGACTGACCCATGGGAGTCAGAGCTGCTCCCGGCCACCCTCTTCCATAATGTTCCTTGTTATTGTCCTGAACAACAAGCACAAAGACCACATGGAAATGCTCTTACTTTTGAAAAGATCCATCCAACTACACACTTGTATCCCAGTGACCTTCGTTTAATGCCAAACTGTAATACATTGGTAGTGCTAGCCACCGAGTGCACTACTTAAAGATATGTATACAGCACTGCTAAGAGGCCCAGACCTGGAGTTGGATCCGCAGCTTAAACTTTGCTTCTTAGGAGGAAGATAAAGCAGAGCACTGAATTCCCTGAGGACCACTTTTTCTCATCAGCAGAAAGGGTGTGATCTGGGTCCTTCCCTCCCTCCTCCGCTCCATTTTCAGCTGTATACAGAGTAGGACAGGTTTGTCCCAGCAGCAGTGGGTTTACTCTGGTGGCGCCTGGCTCCTCCATGACATGTGTGAGTTATGTGTCTAAAGAAGATGAAGACATGCATGTGTCCCCAGGTCTGATTAGCCCAGAATCTGACAGCAGGAAGAGCCCTGGACATACCTGCTTAGAACGAGACTGCACATCGGGAAGCCCCGTAAGCTGTGAAAGAACAATGGTGAATCGCAAAGAAGCCAGACATTTAGCAACCATAAAAATGATGACTAAAATGTAAGCTGGATGTAGTTCTGGTTCTCAATTTCTTCCGATATCTTAAAATATGTAGATTAACGAAAGGTTAAACATTTATGTGGCCAAAATGTGGCAGCTTACTTTCGGTTATTTGGATACTATTGTGCAACTTGGGCAGCGCTTACCTGAAAACTTGCCAAGCCCTGACAGGGAATCTTAGGGGAAAACTGTGCATCTGATTACACCTGGTAGGCTGCAGTCAGAACAGAGATGTGCAAAAGAGATTTCACAGAATGACCTGTGTGCTGTGTGGACAAGGTGTATAAGGAAGCATAAGTGAATTTCATGTTCAGATTCCAGTCCAATTTCTAAGATATCTGATTGTATATATGTAAACATTTCCCCAAGAAATCTGCAATCTGAAACAATTAGGATCCCAAGAATTTCGGGTAGTAGACCTGTGTAAGAGCCTGTGGTGTTATAGTAAAGAAAATATTTAATTTCTTAAAAAATTTCAGATTTTTCTGAGGTGCCACAGTCTCTACACACAAATTTAAAGCCTGAATGTTTAGTCTTCTACATAGCTCAGGCCACCTTTGACTTTATTTATTTATGTTATGGCTGGCTCAGCCTACCCTGTGGAGTGGGCTGGCGCAGCATGTGGTGCCGGGGATGGAACTGTGGTCCCTGAGGTTGCCTAAGCAGGTGCTTCAGACTGCTGAGCTATCTCACTGGCCCTCGGGCCACCTTTAGCCTCATTTCTTAGATATTAATACTAGCCATTTGCTTCCCAGGGTTTCTTGTGACCATGTCACGGGATAGGACACTGCCCTCTTCCACAGGCTCATGGGACGTGCCCTAGGATTCCCGCTGGTTTCTCTAACAGCCTCCAACACAGTTGATCTCTCCTGCACTTCCAAACTCCACTTCCCACCCACAGCACGCACTCACTAAATGCCTTTGTCCATGTGTCCAGTGTCCAGAGGCTTTCTGGACAGCCCTCTGTGTCATCTTCCCTCTCCTCTTAGATCAGAACTCTCATCCCACAACCCATCACTGTGGATAGAAAATAACCACTGGATGGATTCTGTGATCCCTAGAGCCTCTTTATAGGTTAAGGCAAAGGCAGAAAGGTATTCCTGGAACTTGGTCATAGCTATGCTACAGCACAGTCCTGACAGGCAGCTCAATCACTGGCTCTGTGAACACAGGACCACTGATTTTGAAAAATTAACATGACGACGAGCACTGAGTTATGGAAGAAAAGGAGATGAAGCCAGCACAATCAGTTTCCTAAAGTTCCTATGATCCTTTTATTTAGTTCTCTGTTTCCACAGCAACATGTTTTTAAATCGCTATCTCAACGCACTGAAAAACATTCTGTGAGTCTTTTTCTTTATCTCACAGTAGAAAAGACAATGAGCTATTTCTTGGAACTGATGGAAGAAAATACCTAAAATATCCAAAGTGTCTTAAGACATAGTTTTATTGGAAAAACAAAAGCCTATAAAATAGAAGTCAATAGTCCAGATGAGCTGGTTAAATAATATATACCACTCTTAAAAGCCCATAAACATATCCTATGGGCTGCTGTAGAATACTGTTAATATTTAAAGGGTAAACTACAGGTAATAAATCCCTTCACTGTCATATTAATCATACCTACTTCATAAAAGCAGCTCATCATATTAAAAACAAGTCATAAGAGGTCTTCAATTGGTCAGAAGAAATATATTGAAACACTACCTTGCTTCTTCAGTCTATTCAAAAACATCATCAGCATAGCTTAAAGAGAAACCTCTGTTGATTTATATAGTATTTAAGAGTTCAAGGACAGGTACAGTCTATTCATGTGGAAGGGAAATGCAAACACTATAATGTAGGATCTAGCCAAATGCAGGTCTGACTACTATCGTACCAAAAGTAAGAGTTCCAACAACCTTCATAATGTCTTATAAATCCCAGTATGACAATCACTTCCTTAATCCCAAGCTACTCCAATATTTGACCTCCTATGAAAAACCGGTTTTGTTCTAAGCTAACTTTGGTGGATCTGCTAGAGTTTGGGCAGCAACAAACCCCATCAGTGGGCTTTGCAGTCTCCTTCAGCCCTTGAAAATAAGCAAGGTTCTGCAAGAGAAACAGGAAGCTTCTGCAGAACACACCAGGTAAAGGTGTGGAATCAGTGTCCACTTGACCCTTGGCATATACAAATTATTTTCTTCTGCAGTACTGGGCATTGAACCCAGGGCTTTTACACTGAGCTACATTACTAAGTTGTCCAGACTGAGCTCAAATTGATGATCATCCAGCCTCAGCCTCCCACAGGGCTGGGGTTCCAAGTTAGTAGCACTGTGACTGGGTTATAAAAGCAAATCTTAGAGTACAGGAAGGAAAGCCACGTTCCTGCACATGGCTCAACTCTGGGAGGGACGCATGATGGGAGGGAGGACACAGAAGGCTGCCCTGAGCTTCCTCTCCTTCAGCAGCCAGCGGCTGTGCCATGTATGCTCCACAAGGAGAAACAGCAGAGGACCCGCCCAGCACCTGGAGAAGCTGCTTCCAGGAGAGACACTGGACTGAGGCTGGACCTTGATTGTAAAGAATCACACTTTCCCACAGATAACAAAATGATGCCCATGCCACTGCAGGGCCCCTATCTCCAGCACCACTGGATTTCCCATATGACTGAGGGGGAAACTGATGCCCACTGAGGTCCAGGCAAGGCTGAGATCTGGTTTGGGGCTCGGCTCTGGTGCCTGCTCTTAACCACCATGTGATCTGCTCATTCCTGTCTGCAGACAATGCCAAACCTGAGTCCCCGCAGGACCACAAGGCCCACGGTTTCCACTGGAAGCACGTCTCTGCTCACCCGCCATTACTTCACAGGGCTAGCTTCTCTCGCGTCCCTTCCTTTTCAGTTATCCTGGGAACCCTCTGAGGTAGTGATGTGAATTTGTGCTCTATCACCTTTTTGACTGGGTCCTTTTATTTGAACAGTTAATGAGAATTTGGGAAACAGCAAATTAGAGATTTAAAAGCATGTATTTTGGGATCACTGAGGCATGGGTTCAAATCCCAGCCTTGTTTCTTGCCAGCTCTAGGGCCTTAAGTGAGTTCATCAACATCTGTTAGCCTTGGTTTCTCCCTTTATAAAATGGGAAGAATAACCATAACTTCCTGAAAGGCAGTGTGAGAATACAACAGAGACCACAGAGACCAGGCTGCCTCGGCTCACACTGAACTGCAAGGGGTGGTGGTTGGGTGGAGGGGATGCTGAGGATCAAGATCCTTCATTCCCAGCAAGCTCCTCATCAGGGGACATGAGGTGGCTTGTAATTCAGGCCCAGGAGGCCTGGGTCATTATCATTGTCGTACTTCACGCTATAGCATTGCAACTACTGCCCAGAGAAGGAGAGACTTGTCCCTTTCTGCCTGAGTGGGCCTGCACATATACCCTGACCCATAACCCTTAGCAACCAGAAGCAGTGTCGAGCCCTAAGCACACTCCTCAAAACTGCATGGCAGCAACTGCATCACCTCAATTAACTCAAAAGTTCAAGGGACTTGTCCTCAGCACCTATTTCTCAGCCTCGTAATAAAACAAAGGGTTTCTTACTTTCAATTTTACATTGTACATATATACAAAGACACTATCGATGGCTGTTTGCCTAAAGACAGAATGAGGTATACAAATTAAAAATAACACATTTGAATTTAAATATATTTAAAATATTCCCTACTAGCTGGTTTTTGGCACATGTCTGAAAGGGCCCCAATGAAAACTGGTGTTACTTACAAACAATACCTCTGGTTCCCTTGCGTCTAGACAGCGAGGGTGGAGAATGACTAGTGAGACGCAGGACTGAACCGGGTAAAAGCGGACAAGAGGCAGGGAGCAAAACTAGAAATTGATGATGACAAGCTTGCAACTAGTCTTGACATTTTAATTTGGGAACAGAACTCCTCACAAAGGAAGCCCCATTCATCACTGTCTTTCTTCCGCATGCCTTTCTGCGCCCGCCCCTTCTCTCTAGAGCCGCCACCTACCGTGATCCTAAATCTGTCAGCTCCTTCAGGTGGCACATTGTACCCCCTTCCCGCAGACTAAAGCAGAATGCCTGACCTCTAGGGTTCACTGCCAGACAGCGGGAGAAGTAAGCCAAGGTGTAAAGGAGCCCCGATAACTTCCAGGAAAGTTCCCGCTGCAGAGAGACTTCTCCCATGACTCCGCACTGGGGGCTGGAGGAGGAGGGGGATGGGCTGAGGGAGTGGGTGTGAGGTGCTGCCCTGGCCTGGCTCCTCCTCCTCTTCAAGGTCATCCCAAGGTTCCTCAGCTCTCGGGGGTTGTACACTAGGGCTCTTCAGGGACTCCACCTTTCACACACAGCCTCACACCCAACAGGATTAGAATCAACCCAAGTCACACAGTATGGGAGAGACCGGGGCTGAAGCCACACAACTCAGAAAGCAGAGAGGGACCAGCAAAGGGGATTTCCCAGTGGGCATGAAACTAGAAAACCGAGATCAAACTGTACACATGGACAAGTTGCCCGCAAGCATGTGACTTTAAAACAAATGATAAACAATTAAAGCACAGTGCATTACAACAAAGCTCTGACATACTTGCCTTACAAATTGCAGCACAGCTTCTACCTCCATTATTTAAAAAAAAAGAAAATCTGCTAACTAAAATTTTGGCAGAATTCAGAATACGATACTTTACACACGTGTCACCAAAGAAAGTTCGCTGTCACATACGAATTTTTTTTTCTACATTGGAAATTGAATCCACAGTCTTTGCACTGTACAATATTCCCACCCCTTTTCAAAGATTACCATTTCATTTTGAGACAGGTCTAAAATACCATGGTATTTTCGCTGAGTGGTTTAAATAGCCCAGGCAGGGCTCCAACTTCGGATCCTCCTGTCTCAGCTTCCCAGAGCGCTAGGAAGAGGCATACTACACCACACCTAAGTCAGATGTATCCGCTGGAAAGGTGAACGAAAGGGTCTGCTCGGGTATGAGGATACAAGCGGAAAGGGAGGCGACCGGACTGTAAGAAACTACAGGAGAGAAGGACTGGGAGTTAGGGAGCACTTGCATATGCATGGATGCACGTGCACACGCGCACACACACACACACACACGCACGCATGCACGCACGCATACACGTGCACATACACGCACACGTACGCAAACACAAACACACACGCACATGCTGCACTTCCTGGGCCTCGGCCTCCTGCAGCAGCTGTGGGCCCAGCAGGGCCTGTGATCCAGTCTACCGCCGTGAGACGCGATGCTCCGACCTCAGACAAGCGCTGCCTTTCCTGCAGCACGGCCTCTGCCACAAGCGCGGGCTCATTTCTGGGCTCCACTCAAGCTCGCTGGGTTCCAGACACTCGCACTGTTCAGGGCCATTGCTCTATAGAATAGCCAAAAAACCGTTTTAACTCTGAAGAATTGAGAAAGTTTACAGAGTCCCAAAACTTGAAGAATTCACCCTTTTCCACTTGCTGTTCCTGTTCAGGAGCTTTAGGAATCCAACCATGGGTGTGCCTGTCCTCTGTGGACCTCCGCCCCCACCAGGTCCCTGTCCCAGTCCTGCAGCTTGGCGCAGCACTCAGCAAGCACAGTGATACCCAGGAAGGACAGCTGAGCTGAATCCAGCCTCTCAGGACATCAAAAATGGTAAAGAAAACTGTGCCAGTTCAACACCTCCAATCCCAAAGCTGCATTTTCTTTCATTTTTAATTTGCCGAGGCTAGTCAATATTGCTTTTTGGGGTGATTAAGTCATCGCCCTCGACTTCCTGTCTGTATTCTCCAAAGGAGTATTTAAAAAGGCATCTTGGCCAACAGGTGTAGTGCAGTGAATGAACAGTGAAGAGAAGAAAAGCAGGTTCTAGAAGGTTCTGTCATTCCACAGACCTCCAGATTCCTAGATTACATGTTTGTTCCTGAGATTTTTTTTTTAAACACTGGCATACAGATCCTCCTGGATCAACACTGCTTCTCAAATGGTGGGTCGTTCAGACACCAAAAGGTAACTTGAAACCCAGTTTCTCCCTGTAGAATGGAGGTGGGGTTTTGGGGCTGGCATGGGCCAGGGCAAGGAATCTTGCCCATCTCTCTGATCTCACAGTCAACTACAAGTCCTCTGTATGGAAAAGCTTCTCTCTGATTCAAGTTCTACTTGGTAGTGACAAGAGAGTGGCCTTTAGGTGACATTCACTTGGATAGCCAGATTTTAAAATCAGCTATGGAAAGATTTACATTTTGGATAAATACAGTAGGATCCATCTTCTTGTTGGGAAGCATATATTTTTTTAAAAAAAATTCATGTATTAGCTACAATACATGGTGAATTTGCACTTAATGTAGATTTATAAAATAATAATGTTTTAGCTTCCTTCATTTTGATCTACTTTTAATATATAATGAAGCCAAAATCTTGAGAAAGAAAATACTTGCCAAGTAGAAATCGATTAATTTATAGATTCCCAGTACAAAAGCCAAAATAGTAGGTGCTCAGTAACTATTTTCTGAATGAATGAAGACAGCTACATAATTATGTACAAGACACTTACATAATCTTCCATCAGTGGGACATTTTAAAAGAGAGCAGATGAGGCTGGAGAGACAGCTTGATTGCCTGGCAAGTGCAAGGTCCCTGGTACCACCAAAAATAGATAGATAGATAGATAGATAGATAGATAGATAGAATAAATTAAATAAAGGAGAGCCATCATTTAGCTTTAGATGAAGGAACACAGTCACAAGCTAGTATTAAATATCAGAAAAATATCCATTATAAACAATGTAGTTAATCCAAACAGTTCCAAATAATACTGCATAGAAATCTTGGTACAATTACTCCTTTCACATTTTTGGAAATTTGCTTCTATCTTTAACTGAAAAACGTTTTCAAATTCAAACTTGAACAATAGAAATTGTTTCACTAATACCCAAAATGCTTGTCTTTCCCTACTCACTACCTAGATCAAATGTTCCTTCTTCCTTCTGACTGCAGTACCTAAGTGAACACTTGGTTCTCAGCACTGCACCCTCTGGGCACTCCTGAAGCTACAGAAACACTGTGTGCATCTGCTAGAAGGAGGGTGGGTGTTCTTTCTCATCTAGGATTCTGCAGGGACCAAGGTAGCCACGAGGAGACTAGGTAACCCGGAAGAGCAGGTGTGCACCACCAGAATCTTTTCACTAATAGCGTTCCTACTTACAGAATTCCGTAAAAGTGTATCCAGAAAGAATCTAGGTTAGAACCAAGGAAGTGCAACCAGATACCCATGTCACAGCTTCCAAATGTTCCTAAGTTTTGCTGTCTGTCTGTCTGTCTGTCTGTCTGTCTGTCTGTCTGTCTGTCTGTCTTGGGCCTCATGTATGCCATGCACATTCTTTACCACTTGGCTCCACTCCTAGCTTCTAAGTCCATTTTATAATGAGTGAATTTTCCTCTTTTTGTTTGATATTGGAGAGGGCTACAATCTACAGAAACTTAACCCTACTACATACAGACTCTGAAATCGTCTGTATTTTTCCTCTGACTGGGGAAGATTACAACTGCAGATCTCTATCATCCAAATGAAGTCTTCTGCTTTGAGGCAGGAAAAACGCTGTATTTTTATGCAGAGAGGACAGCTATGAAGATGTGGGATGTGCTAAGGCTTTCAAAACAGCACAGGAGCTGGGGTATGCCTCAGCGGAGAGAGTGAGTTCAATACCTTGGGTTTACCCCCCAAAACTAAAGAAAATTGCTCTTGGGAGGCTGTAAACAGATGGATCATTAGGAGTCTGATCTAGTAGTAGAGACTCTGAATAACCTGTAGACCCTTCCCTAAAATACCAAGAAAAATAAATATAATAATAATAATAATAATAATAATAATAATGAAAATAAGCCAAAACTGAAATTACATAGAGCATGTGATTACCTCCTGGGAGCTCCTAAGCCATACCAGTAAATGGATCATCTAACAGCTATAATGGCTCTATGGGGGAAAGGGAACTAAAAGTACCCTTACTTCTAACAGAACTGTTCTGGAGAACCAAACAGTGAACCACTTAGAGCAATCACCCCGACAACCATCTCTCTGCCCCCAAAACCAGACACTTCATAGGAGTAAAAAAAAAGAAAGTCATGAATTCCATAATGTCTGTTCATCCTTAAGTGCCTTCACCGTTCCCACAAATGATCACTCATTAACAACCTCAAGACACCAATAGTCCAGTGATTCTCCCTAATGGTTTCACTCTCCAAGGTCAACAGGTCTGAAAATGCAAAATGCAAAATTCTAGAAATATCTAATTCATCAGCTCTAAATAAGTTCCATGACAGTATATGGTTCCACTTGTTCTACTTTATCATTAATGTATTGTTAAATTTTATTGTACCTAATTGATACATCAAACTTTATCATAGATAAGTATGTGTATGGAAAACCAGGATATATAGGGTTTAGTACTATCCAAGGCTGCAGACATCCACCAGGGCTGTCTTAGGAAGTAGCTCCCTGTGTGTGAATTCACTTAAAGTAGCAGGTCCTTCATCTTTTAGCAAAGGATCAGAATATTAGGGTGTGACCTCTGTGTTATAATGAAGTCCATAATAATATGTCAATGGCAGAATGATGACTGCTATCTGTATTAAGGTTAGTGCAACATATTTATAATTAAGAAATAATGACTGAAGCCTGAGGCACATAGGGCAGTTCCTGGGGATTAATGGCCAGACAGATGAGTTGACGGCATTAAGCAATGCCACTGGCCAGTAACCTCGGCCAATCACTAATCCCTGAGAAATGCCCTTGACTTCAATCAGTAGAGTGATTTTAATAAAGTTTAGTATCAGCTTTCTAGTTAAACTAAATATCTGCATTATACAGAGATTACTCAGACTTCATACTGTGAGTTCTACAGAAGTTACTAAAGAGTTCTCAGAATCTTACATGATGAATTTAAATACTATTTACCATGCCATATGTAAAAAGCTAGCTCTTAAATATGTGCACGAAGGTGGAGGGTATAGTTCAGTGGTACAATATATGTAGAGCCCTGGGCTCAATTCTCACCACTGGCGGGGGTGGGGGAGGTGGTGCGTGTAGAATAACTTTTTATAGTGTTTTAACGGAAAGAGACCTAGAGCTATAATCTTGTTCAAGAGCTGCAACAATTATATGAGCAACAACCAGATTGTTGTATACAGCGTCATAAAACTGATTGATCTCATTCAGGTAAGCAAAAGACCTGTGACTAAGGAATTCAACTTAGAGCAAAGTAAGACCAATGGAGAGGGGTACTTAAAATGCTTTATGGCTCTTTAAGTCACGATTCTATGTGATACTAGTGTTGGAAAACTAGCAGACAGATGCCACTAGCAGACTGTTTCATTATTATTCCAACTACATACATACTTTACTAAACTTTCTTAGGTTTATAACTCTTATTAATAAGGCATGATTGTAACCCAGGGTACTTTTAGGGTTTTTACTTTATCAGAAGAATGTTTAGTTGTGCTTTCAAAGAAAAAGCAAACACAGGCTCTCTTCCCTATCCTTAAAACTCTAATAAAATAACTTGTCAGAAATACACTACACACACCAGAAGTACTCAAAGACACACAGCATATGGGTCATGTGTACTTTGGAGAACTGTGCTGTTTATATTCCACCTACAACCCCTTTCTGTTGGCCTCAAGGCTGGCTGATTAGCTATGAACCTCCAAAAGGGTCAGTCTGCCCGGAACCAGAATTTCCACTCTGGAGAAAACAAAGAGGTGCCTAACATCTGTCCTTTAAGGTCCTGCACCAGGCTTCAACTTTAGGGCCAAAATTCCTATTTCTGCCTCACAGTAAGGAATTCAAAGAGTTAAAACCATCAGTGGTGGCTCCTGCCTGTAGAACAGGGTCCCCAGAGAATTCTTGACTCTAACTTCTAGGAAAGTACCTTGCTCCAAAATGAACACAACTAGAATAATATAGGTATATTCTTTGAGGTAAAAACAAGGGAAGAAGCATCTAACACTCTAGGCCTCAGCCTCGACCTAGACGTGGGTACTCTTCAGCACCAAGTAATTTTAGAGTGGCTATGGGTTTGTCATCTTTGATGCAGACACTTGAAGCTCAGAGAGGTGAACTAATTTGCCCAAAGTAGCTCCTAGCATCTGGGCTAGGGCTCTGACTGTCCTTCCACTCAGTCCCTCTTCCTTGCCTGCCCCACACCAGGGACTTTGCAGGGGCCTTGACAGGAATGCTCCAGGTTCACAGCAAGCCAGGTATCTCACACTGCTCTCGTGGGTACCTTGACAGGAGATGAGCAAACACAAGTTTCTAGAAACTGCACCCAAAGGTCACTTTAGGTTAGAGCACCTCTGTAAACTGGTACTCAACTGCCATTTGTCCAGTCCCTGCCCCTTTTCTTAAATAAAAAGTTACAGGAGGTGGGACTGGCATATTTTCCTTTTAGTAATTAATAACTTTTTCTGCATTGGTAAGTTATAGCGAATATATAATGGAGTATTTTAACGGTAACTTTCTTCAAATATGTTTTAAGCTGCTGATTCTTTTATATATGTACAAGGGTCCCACACTCTTGATCTCATAAAACCCACGAATTTAATGGTAAGGAGCTGCAAGAGCGAGCTAATCCTTTTGCTCTGTCAATTTTGAAGTTTCTAGCGTTGCTGCACGCAGTGCTTTGTTGGTTAGCCTTCCCTCACCCCTCTTTTAAGGTTAGGTGTAAAGTTTCCCCAGAAACGCGAAGAGAGTTAAGCTTTAAAAGGTGAAGAAATCCAATTCGATGCAGGACAGCGGCTACTTTTCAAAACTCCCCCCACCCACCACCACCCAGACCCTACATTAGCCCCAAAGTTAGACCTCAAGTGGTACCAGAGAAATATTTCATGCATAGAGGTTAGTTCGGTTACCTGGGCAGGGGAAACAATAGCAGGTGAAACTATGGTGGGAGAATGGGTGCTTCGGTGACCATTGGCTTCTGGAAGGAGAGGCAGGGGGTCGTGTTTCACGGAAACCACCACCACCGCATCCACAGGCTCCGAGGGGCGAATACAAAGTCTTTTGGGGGAAGAGGGACCGCAGATTTCCCCCGACCCGAACACTGACTCGTACAGGGCGCGCTTGGGCGCAGCCTCGGATTTCACGTCGGGCCCGACCTGGCTGTCTTTGGGGAGTAAGTATGTATTCGCCAGCGAGGGCGGCTGGGGGCGGTGGTGGCGGGAGGGATGGGTATGGGGGTGGTGGGAGGGGTGGCGGGCTGCCCCGTTCATAGCCTCTGCGTAGCAGCCCTGCGGGGCGGGCGAGCCCAGCTTGGTGCCGATGCCTGCGATGCTGTTGAGCGTGGCGATGGAGACGGCGCCGATGCAGTGGTTGGTGTAGGTCTTGGACAGCTTGGCCGCCTTGGACAGCATCTGCATCCTGGTGCCCAGCAAGTTCTTGCCGATGGCTTTGTTCTCGTACCAGGTCACGTCGCCCTCGCTGCAGTGGTCCCGGGGCCGCTGGAAGAACGCCTTGCAGAGGGGATTGCGCTTGGACAGGTACTTCACGAAGCTGGCGTAGGGGCAGAACTCAGTGCCCGTCTCATACATGCGAGGCAGGTTCTCTTCGTCGCTGCTCTCCGCGCGCTTCTTGCTCCAGGACGACGAGCGTGACTTGTGGTAGGGCCCGAGGGACTTGAAGTAGACGAACTTACGCCCGTCCTCGTCCATGGCCAGCCCGAAGGAGTCCTCCTCCAGCTCGCGCTGGTTCTCGCGGCCGCGCGTGCAGAAGTACATGCACGTCTCGAACCAGACCTTGTTGAGCAGCCCGAAGGGCGTGTTGGTGCTGAAGACGCTGGAGGTGTAGAGCTTGCGCAGGTCGGCGCGCGTGATGGCTTGCTTCTGCACCACCGGCCCGGCGCCCTGCTCTTCCAGCTTGCGGATGACGGCGGCCAGCGTCAGGTTGGCGCTGCGCAGCTCGGGGTCCTTAGTGAGGTCGAGCGTGCGGCAGTACGGGGGCTCGTTGAGGTAGCGGTTGAGCGAGCTGCGGATGCTGATGAGCGACGACTTGCTGTACAGCTGGCCGCTCTTGGAGCGGGCCTCGGCGTAGAAGGAGCGCAGCACGCGGCACAGCGCCCCCTTGTCCATGGTCTCGAAGTCCGGGCTCTGCGCCTTTTCGCTCAGGTACTCCCGGAAGATGCGCACAGCGTAGCGGGTGGCCAGCCGGGTGTTCTCGCTCAGCCGGGCCCGCTCGGGGCGCTGCAGCCCGTCGGGGTCCAGCTCCGCGCCGTCGCCGGGCGGGCCGCCGCGCGCCCGGGGCGCAAGCAGTCGCGGCGGCGCCTCGGGCTCCAGCGCGGCGCCCTGGTCCATATGGATCCTACGGACCGGCTCGGGCTCCAGCTCCTCCCCGGCCGAGTCCTCGGGCTCCAGGGGCTCGTCCCAGTCCAGCCCCATCTCCTCCTCCTCGTCCTCCTCCAGCCCCCCGCCTCCGTCCTCCTCCTCCTCGTCCCCCGTTATCTGCACCTCCTGGATCTCGTCCTCCTCCTCCTCCTCTTCCTCCTCCTCCTCCCCCGCGCTGCAGTAGTGCGGCCGCCCGTGCCGGCGGCCCCGGGGCCCCGCGCCGCGCTCGCCCTCGCCCCGCTCCCCATTGTTCTCGGCGGCGGCGGCGGCGGCCGCGGCGCTGCTGCCGCCTGCGCTGGTGTTACAGTCCCCGCTGCCAGGCATTCTCGCCATATTGCCGTCTCTCTGCCAGTCCTCGGGCAGGGCGCATGCGCTATATTGGACCGCAGCGCTGAGAGCTTTTGTGTTTAATGACCTTCAGCTACCGGGAGGCAAAGCCGGGCTCTTAAAGGAGCCGCGCTCCAATTGTCATTCCCCAGCGCAGCTCCAGAGGGGCCGCGGCGCGCGGGGGGTGCAGGGGAAGGGAGGTGGGGATAAAGGCAGACCGCGAGGAGGGAAAAGACGGGGGCTGACCGGACTTTCTTCCTCCTCCACTCCACCCCGCTCCCCCACTTCTAAGAAAACTTTGAAGGAGGAAAAAAAGCTAGGGGAGGGAGAGCTGTCAGTGGGGGCGAAGCACTCCCAACTTACCCTCCGGCGGAGCGGCGCGCGGGCCCGGGCGGGAGCGGGAGGGCGGGGCGGCCCCGCTTCTCTAAGTGATGCCCGAACTGCAGTGCCCCTTCCACCGCCCCCTCATCGCACCCCCGGGGCCGGGGGATCGAGGCGGCCGCGGGTGCCGACGCTCTGAAGAGCCCGGGCTGGGGCCGCCCGGAGCGCGGCGGCGCAGTCAGGTTACTGAGCCGGGTGGAGGAGGCGCGCGGGGCCCTGCACCCTCTCTGTGCCCGCGGCCAGGGAGCAGCGGGCGAGGCTCGTGAGCGGGACGGGGCTGGCGGCGGCTCCCCACCTACTTGCTGGCGGCAAGGCGAGGGGGCCTGGGGCCAGAAGCGCTGCTCCCCTCTCTCATTCCGACTCTGGTGAAGGAGCGAAACACGCCCCACGCCAGCTTCATCCCTTGAGTTTTCCAACTGCCACTTTTAAGCTGTCATTAAAGACCTGGGGCGCTCCCTGTAGGTCTGGGGCAAGTCCGCGCCGGTCTAGCCAGCCCCGGGAAGGAGCGAGTAAGGAAGAAAGGCTTGGGAGGGGTGGTTGGGAGGGGAGGCTCCGGACAGGGCCCTCAGAACCCTAGGGACCCCCTCCCCGCGCACCCAGGCTGTCCCCGCCCTGCCCCGGAGCGTCCTGACACCCCTTCCTCCGGCAGGGCGGTCTACCAGCTAGGAGCGCGCGCCGCACAGGTCCCTAAGGCCCGGTAGCGGCGGGTGGAAAAAGTGAACTTGGCTCTTGGCCACCCCCATCGCCGTCACCACCACCATTCCGGCAATTCGGATCCCCAGCGCGCCCTCTCTCCACGTTTGCCAACCGCCTTTCGTTCGCCCTCCGGGCGCGCGCGGGGGCGGACACCTCGGAAACTGGAAAGACAGCCAAAGAGCTCGCCGGGTCCCGCTTTCCCATAAGAGACGCTGTCCCACTTCCAGCCAAACGCCCGACCCCGGTCCGCCAATCTCTGGGCGCGTCCTCTCGTCACCACCCACCCCCCTTCTTCCGGGCCAGAGGCAGCGCCCCAGTGCCACCCCAGACCTGGGCCATTCTCCCCGGCCGCACACTCTGCGCTTCCTCTCGAGTGCATACTGAGTGCGTCCTAACTTGCTCCACCTGGAACAGCCTAAGTATTCCCTAGCGCGCCGGCCAGTCCAAATCCCAGGTCCGAGGGGTCAGGGGTCCCAAAAGTGCTCCGGTGTACCTGGCTGCCCCTCCAAGGCGACTGTCTCGCCAGCTCCTGGAGTGCACCCTCGAATCTGTCAGCAAGTCTGTAGTGTGGGTAGTTTAGCTAGGGGCGTCCAGGGGGCGGCCTTCTGCCCCTTCCCTGTCCCTCCGGTCTTGCTTTCAGAGCGGTTTATCACGTTATACATCAACAGAAACCAATCCATGAATTTGTAGTTTAAAAAAAAAAAAAAAGGGGGGAAGGAAGGAAGGGCGACCAGATCTGGGGGCAACGGGGACATCAAAGTGGGAGGTGGTGGTATTTTCTCCACAGCGATCGCCGCTCGCCCTCGTCGGCCTTCTCGGGGCCTTGGACGCCACAGAGCGTCGGGTAAGCAGTGCCAGATGCGAAACAAGTTCGAGCAAGTTCCTGCCTCGCGGGCCCCCTCCGGCTCCTCGGGGAAACACAACAAGCCACACACACACACACACACACACACACACACACACACACACACACACACACACACACACACACGCTCAGCCGCCCAGCTCTCCGCGAAGACCCGTCCTACCGGGCCAAAGCTGGGGGTTGCATTCCTGGGAATTGGCCCAGAGGTGCAGTGCTGGGTGGGGGTGGGGAAGCAGAGTAGTTCACAGCTAGCCGCCCCGCACCCTACCGAAAGATAGAGACTGGCGCAGTGGGCAGCGAACTTAGTGGCTGGCACACAGGCACCCGCGTACACGAGTGGGAACACACCGGTCGCACACGCCTGATTCCACAGGGGTGGCCCTTTGTCCCGGGATGCTCCCATGCTTTAGGGCCACAGGAAGCTCTGGCGGCGCCTTGCAAGAGTGCTGAGAACTCGGGTGGTGCCAGGCAAATTACCTACCAGGGGCTGCTAGCCTGGCGGCCCTCACATGGAGCGCGGGGAAACGAGGGCCCTTGTAGGTTCGGGCTACGCTCCTGGCTTCAGCCCAGCGGATTGGCTCCCCAGAGCTCCCCACTTCTGCAGGCACCTGGACACCCTCCCCCAGCACGCACACACCTCGCCTCTCCAC
>PVJA010009111.1:0-61905 GCA_004027025.1 Myocastor coypus
TCAAAGGTTTTGCAATTGCAGTGGGCTACCAGTGAAGCTTGTGATGTTGGAGGCTATTGTATCTAAGCCTCCTAAAGCTCTTCTCACCAATCTAGCTCTGCGTTCCATGCATTGTAATTAAGGATTTTTTTTTTTTTTAGTGACATTTATTTTTAATATTTTAAAATTCTGGCATATTTTCTGATTTATATAGTATAAAAACGCTGGAGCTCTTTCTATGTACCTCAGATCCAATATTTCATTGCTGAGTAATATATCATTGTGGCATTCTCGTCAGCATAATGGACAGGTATTGATATATTGTTAATAAGTAAAATCTATGCTTTGTTTATATTTTCTTGTATTTAATCTCTTCACATGTTTTTATGTTTCAATCTGCAATATTACTTCTAGCTTTCATTTTTTTAGGATGACAAAATTTTCCATATTTTCCTTGTTTATGAGGACCTGGATCGTTCTCTAGAATTCTGGATGGATATTTGAGGAATGATTCTCAAATGGAATTATTCTGGCATTTTTTGCCATTACTACGTTATAGCTGAGATGTTGAGAGACAGATGATAGAAATAAGGTGGCATTCCTACCTTATTGGATTAAGGAAATGTACTATCAGCATGTGTCCATGTTGATGTGATAATTGATCAAAAAACAGATAACTCTTTTATTGACCTGAATAATATTTTAAAATTCTTTTATTAGTATGTGTTTGTGGCACATAATGAACACTTTCCTTGTAGATTGTGGATACATGTACAAGACACGTGTTAATTTTTCCTACACCCTTAAGTTCATCCCCCCATCTCTTGGTCTCCTTACCATTTGCTGAAGATCTATCTCTCTGTTTCCACCTATCTATCTTTTATTTTGCTCTTAAATTTAGTTAGACTTTGGTTTTCTCATGTAAGGGAGGTCATATGAAACTTAATCTTGTATGCCTAATATGTTTCGCTTAGCATTAAAGTCTCAGCATTAAAGTCTCAAGTTCCATCATTGTCCTATAAATGTCTCCAGTGTATCTTTCTTTATGGTAGAGTAGCTCTCCACTGTGTACAAATATCATGATTTTTTTATTTGTTTATTTGTTGATAAGTACAATCAGTGCAAAAATACTGAAATTAGAATGGAGTTTCCTTCTAAAACTAGAAACAGAAATTACATTTGACTCATCTATTCCCATACTAGGTATCTTCCAAAAGTGTTAGAAACTCTGTATTACAGTGATATATACATACCCATGTCTATCATAGCACAATCATTAATAAATAAATCTTGGAATTAAATATTTTTATTTTAAACAGGAGTTTCAATGTAAGTGCAAGCTATTTGAAAAGGGAAGAAAGTGTAAAATGTGGAGTGGAAGAGAATTAGGGAAGATGGTATTAACCTAGCACTGTGTGGAAAGTGGGAATTTATAAGAAGCAGTAACAGTCTTTTCTTAGTAACTACAGAAAAAAAAAAAAACACAGGGTTTGGTAACAGATTGATTTTTTTCTCTGGGAAATAGAAAGCAAAGCCTTCAGCTAACACTGTTGATGGGTTGGGATATACTAAATGGTCATGGAAAAGTAAACATGTTTTTGAAGTTGGAAATGAGTCAAAATGTAGATTGTACTTGAATTCATGTAACTAAAAAATCAAATACATGACAGCTGTTGCTATGGGCCACTTGTTTAGTTTAAAGATAACCCTTTCTACTTGGCTGTTGTACATTTATACGTAAGTGTTTGCACATGGAAAATAAAAGGCAAAGTGAGTTGTGAAATCTGTATATTATAAATACTATATTTTGACACTGCTTTTGTTTCCTTTGTTCACATAGATAATTATGAACATTTTTGTGTCTTATACAAAGTCAACTTGACCAAGAGACTTTTTTCCGAACAGATTTACCTGTTTATCTGATGTAAAATCATTCTAATTCATTCCATAAAAATCTATGCATATAAGACAGAAAGCAAATAATTGAAATAATAAAATAAATTCTCTAGATTACTACACAGATTTTATATTCAAGCACCATGGATAAAATATGCTTTTGTTGTTGTTTTGCATGCTAATAATCCATTCCATGTTTTATCTGTTTAGGCAATTACATAAGTACATATTTACCTCTAAGACTTACTTAAATGAGATATCAAACGATCTAGAACGCTGTACTCAGGCCAAAAAATATGGCTTTAATTTTAACCTTCTTATACATTTGCAACGAATGTTAAAATCTATTTCTGTGATACCAAAATGAAAACATATGGTTAACATGACTTCTGAAAATGCTATGCTTTTCACATGGAAAGTGTTTCATGAATGAGACTTTTTCTGACATATTTATGATATATTCCTCTTTCCTATGAGAGAAAAATTGGTTAGTATGAATTTTTGAACCTGGAAGTGAATTAAAAAATGTAGCTTGTAGTTGAATTTACGAAACTAAAAAGGAGTTCAAAGACACAACAGCTATTGCTATGGGCCACCTGACTACTATGTCTTTAGTATCATCCCAATATTTTGAATAATAGACACGCATATAAACTTACTCAGTTTAATTAAGTAATGAGTAATAGTATTAGAAATATGAATTTATCTCAATCAATTTGAAGATAGATAATAACTGAGACATATTCCCTGCTTCCAAATGTTATATATCATTTTTACACTAAAGCTAATATCCTCTGTGATCTTTCTGTATGTACTATGTTTCTGAATTACCACCTATTTTCTAAATAGACTTGAGATACACCTTTATCAATTCTTTAAATTTGTTCATGGTATTTACTTTCTAACATTGATGTGAATTGATAGTAGTTAACATTAAATGATATTTGAAATTATTATAATATGAATCAAAAACTGAGATAATATTTTTCCAAAAAATAATTATATTTAAAAGATAGAATTTATAATGGTGCTGAGACTGGAATCTGGCATTTAAACAAATTTTGTTAGTATTATTTACTGTCTCATGTTTATATTCACATAAGACTGAATGGTTTCAATGAATTGTGAAAATCTGAGGGATCATTGGGCACACAGCTGTTGTTTTCTGCGTCAGCTTCATTAATGTGATTTGTACAGTTATGACTGTAAATGATTGACTGTTTTATTATTTGGGAAAAAAATCTGGGCCAGCCAATTAGCTCAGTGGATTAAAGCGCCTGCTTAGGCAGACGCAGTGCTAGGGTTTCAATCCCCAGTGGTGGTGCTGGCCCCTCTCCTGGGACACGCTGAGATGGTGATTGTGCACCACTATCTTTTAAATACCATTACAGACCCTGGAAAACATCTGGAGTGCAATGTATTTTATATATTGAAAATCAGTTTATACTGCTTAGACTACATGGAAAAAAATTTAAAATATAAAATGCAGTAAAGGATTCTAAGGATAAGATAGTACTCAATATCATTTAGTAGTCAGGAACAAGTGGAACTGTTTCTTGTTTTAACATTCATTAACTGTATATTCATTGGATGTCCATAGCCACAGTCTTCGTCTAATCAGCTTTCTTTACAACTATATTTATTACTTAAGATTGTTGTATCAAAATGTGGTTACTTTGAGTTGTAGTCTACTTCATCCAGTCATACTGGCCTCAAATAGTTTCCTGTGAAAGCCTAGTAAAATATATGTCGAGATTTGCCTATTATGTTTTATTTTGTTAATATATTTAAAGATGGACTAAATTAATAACCATAAATTCTGCTCTAATCTTTCTGCTTCTTGGTCTCTCCACCTTTCTGTCTCTTATACAATTTTGATGATATAATGGTCATTGATTCGCTTTCTGAAAACTTTAAATCAACTTTAAATGATTAGATAATATATGAATTTATCATTTTAGTAAATAATGATGCAACAAGAAATAAAACTCAAGAAATTCTTCTAAATGTTTTACTATAATAGCAAAACACCCTGTTTTTTGAGTGTATATGATAACTTGTGTACAGAACACAAAAATTATAATTTAATTTTTTGCTGGCTATGTGTTATAAGCAGTCATAAAAGCTGAATGCAAGAAAGCTAATAAGGGTTTTATGATAGTCTCAGAATCAGGAAAGACCCTCAGAAGAGTGACATACTGCACAAGGGCCTCAAAAATCGAAAGCAATCTATGATCTTCCCTGGAAATGGGGGTAAATAAATTGTCTCACACTGTCTCTCCTATTAATAAAGGAGACAGAAGATCAGAATGCTTACATCATAAAGTCCTTATGTTATGTCCTAAAACAATCACTAGAGAATATTTTAGAATATTGCATCATTTCAGCGGTTTACTTTTTCTTCTTGTTACATGGCTTCATTTGCAAACTGTATAAATATTCAAAACATCAAAAGCAGCATCAAATTTCTCTCCTTTTTCTAAGGTTTCTCACCATTCAGCATTTTTTAACATTACTGTCTGTACAGTTATGTCCATGTGTACATTTCTTTCTGAACCATAAGCTTCTAGAACAGTGTCATGTGGTGTAAAGAGCAGATAGCTTACGCTGCTGTTCCATGACTGAATGGTGTTTTGTTTTGTTTTGTATTTTAGGGAAGGTTTGACAGGGTGTTTAGTGTCTCACTAATAGATCAGACTCATAGTGATTCACCTGTTTACAGCCTCCCAAGAGCTGAGATTACAAGCACACACTACCATGCCCACTCTCAATTGCTGTGTCAGTGTGCCCCATGGGTGGGGTTGGCAAGGCAGGTCCAGGAATCGAACCCCAGCTCTTATGCCTGCTTGGAGGTGATTTAATTCACTGAGGTATTTGTCCAGCCCTGAGTGGCTTTTTGCAATCTTCTGATGAAAAATTATTTCTTCATGTTAAAACTTAGATAATTATGGGAATCATTCAAGGGTTGCTATTTGAGAATACTAAATCAGTTCCCTGAGAAAGAGGTTTTCTTTAAATATAAAGCTAGTAGTGCAGAAATGAGGAAATAGTTTTCATTCAGTTGAAAGTATTGGGTAGGCTTCCAAGGGCAATATTTCCTTTAGGTCTTCCGGTTACCAAAGGGCAGCATGTGTACCTTTCTTAGCAACACACAATACCAGAAGTAGGGTCATTAATCACAAGTGCCGTTTATTCTATTTCTGAGCACAGCACAATAAGAACTGAGGCTCTGAGAGTGGAGATTACCCAACAGACTCAAAATATTTGCTTTTCATGCTTGGATTAGCTTTAGTTATATTCATTTACACCCTCACAATTATCCCTCAAAATATGCTTTATTCTTGTCTTAGTTTTTGTTAAAGGATTTAATAATATACTGTAATTCAATATTCATCACTTTAGTTACCATAAAGCTGTTTTTGAAGATAGCATTTATTATTTTACTCACTGTTCTCTATACGAAATGTTTTTGACATTTTTATTCCACAGTGTTTTGTAGTTCACAAGAAGAAAAAAAAAAACACATTTCATTCCCCAAAGCACTGGATGACTTTCTCCTTCATGATCAAATGAACAATATAAATCATAGCATTCCTTTCCATTTTCCCTTTTCTTCAAGATCAAAGAGTAACGTAACATTTAGTCACAGCAATTTCTTCCTTTCTTGTAGTTTGCTACTTATATTGACGTTACTAAACTCAATATACATTGGCTTAAAGTCAGCCTCAAAGTTTTATATAAAATAGGATATAATTCATTTTATATATATATATATATATATATATATATATATATATATATATATATATAAATTATTTCTCAAATGCCTTTGCACTAAGCAGGAACAAACTATGTTTTATTTTTCTTACTGTATTTATGTGTTTAATCTTTTTCTAAAGCCCTGATGAAAACATCCTGTCCATATATTGTGTTGTAACACATTTGACTGCTTGAACTTTTACAGGGAATGCAATATAAAGCAATATTGTGCATGATTTTTCCAACAAAGGGTAGTAATTTTCATCAGTTAAATAACCCATTGACAATTTTAGAGTATCTCTTCCTATTAATGCATGTGAGATTATTACTAAAGACATTAATATTTTTAAAGTACTAACATTTCAATTAAATATTAAATTGCATGTATATGAAAAGGTAATACATGCAGATGTTTAAAACTAACTTATTACTGTGGAAGAGAACTTGAGAAATTTAAATGGAAAGTAATTACAGGGTCAAGTATGATATTTCTTAGCTATCCTATACATGAATAGCCTCATTGCTCAGGTATAGTTTCACCAATGACATCTTCTGTTTTGCATACAGTTTATTAAAGCATAAATAGCTCAAAACATGTTATTTCAGACCACAACGACCTGAATTTGAATATAGGCTTATTGCCAGCTGTATGACAGAGGTAACTGTTTCCATTTCTTCTTTAGTATAATGGAAGTAATAGTACTGATTATGTAATTTTCTCAATAATAATATGAACACAAATAGATATAAGTTTGACCATGAGGTATAGAAAGTAGAACCAGGTAAGTATGCTGAGATATAAAAGGCTCAAGGCAACAGCTTTCGACAATGCCAGTTCGGCTGATAATCCATTACTGTTATGGAATAATGCTCTATGCATACAACTACTTTATCTTAGCTCAATGAGAACAAATATTTCTACCAATAGTGTTTAGAAAATTTATGTCTGCATTTGCGCTCTAAAGAGCTACTATGAAGACACCAATATGTGCTGTATTAATTATTTTGGCTGTCCTACTAACATATTTTGAAACTGTCTCATTGTTATTTCTTATTAAAAGTAATGAAATTATAGAAAAGAAAAGAAAGGCAGTTAGATATAAAAATAATAGTATGAATATATATATATATTCATACTATTATTTATATATATATTTATATATATTCATAATATATATATATATATATATATATATATATATATATATTACAAAGTACCCAAACAAGTTATTCAAAAATCAAGTTATGTTAAATGTTAGTTTCACAGAACTGGGAGAAAGCTAAGTAGTGTAAGCACCTGCCTGGGAAGCACAAGGACCTGGGTTCAATTCCCAGTACTGCATTTGGTGCCAGCCTCAGAGCCCAGAGTGTGTAGTACTGGCCAAGGAAACTGGGTGTGGTGACCCAAGACTGTAATCCCAGCACTGGGAGGGCTGAGACAGGAAAATCACCACAAGTCTGAGCTGTGTAGCAAGACCCTATACAAATAAATAAGAAATTATTTTTTTAAAGTTTCTTTAAAATGTTGTTATTACAGCAAAAACTGATTAACAACTCCACTACTTGCTATCACCTCTTCATTGTGAACTCCATGGTAACAGACTTCATATGCCCTTCCATTTGTGAAACTTAAAGTACACAGCTTTAGCCATTTGTTCATCTACTATCCTTACTTCTGCTGACATGTCTGAATAGGGAGATGGTTACAGGAGCTGAAAACCATTCCTACAGTTGAATGGAAGCCATCCCAAAAGGAGGCAAGATTGTGACCCAAATGGTCCTTTTCTGCAGAGGCAGCACGAAGGAGGCCTCTGAGCTTCACAGTGGTTGTCCAGGCCATTGAGTAAAGCCTATTCACTTTTGAAGCTGGACTTGGGCCTGCCAGAGTCCAGCAGTAGATTACATAGTCTACCCACCACCATTTTCCAAATTCACTGAACTTCAAAATGACAAAGGATAAAATACAAGTAGTTTCTTATGCTACAACAGTGGATATAAACTTGGGATTTGATGTATACTGTAGCTAGGATTTCTAACTATGTCTCTTTTTTCATAAATTCAATGTTGAATTGAAGGTATCAGGTAATGCTCCATGAATTTGTCTGTTTAGAATTAGGTTCTTTATTCACAAGCATTTTCTCTTGATTAAGATTTTTTCTCTAGTTGAAACACAGATTGACTTTCCTGGGATATTACATTAAAAAATTCCTATTAAAATTTTTCAGGAGTTAAATTTTTTTTTTCAGGAGTTGGGAGATAGAACAGCAAAGCTACATGCAGTACTTTACTTCTTAGCCCATATGCAGAAACCGCATTCACTCATTACCAAAAATATTTATAGATCAATTATTATATACTAGTTAAAATTCTAGAAATACAAGCAAAATCTTTTGCTGTATAGTACTTAAAAATCTATTCGTTGGGAAGAAGTTCATTCACTTATTTGTGTAAGAAGAAAACTAAAACTTAAGTGTTTACACAAATTATGCCAAACATTAGCCTCAAAAATTAAGTGAGATAGGACTGGGGAGATAGCTCTGTGGCACAGATGCCTGCCTGGCAAGTGTAAGGTTGTGAGTTTGAACCCTGGTCCCCCCTCTTCCTCCCCAAAAAAAGTGAGATAAAAACCTACATATTAGAATAATTCTAAGATATTGTTACTCTTTGAGTTATAGAATTCTGTATATTCAGAGAACACAGGAATAAAGTTAGGCAGAAAGGACACTGTAGAACCGAGAAGTGGCCCAGAGATGAGGGTGTGATTTCACTCCCAGAAAAAGACCTCTTGTAGTGTCTTTTCTTCAATTATACATTTTTAATATTTTAGGTATATATGTGAAAAACATATTTTTTCTAATATTAAAATTTCTTACACTCAAAATTTACATTGCTCACCCCAAATAGTTTTGTTATTAAAATATTTATCAGTAGTGTTTTTCAATCATTTCCTCTTTAATTTTCTGTTGTTTTTGTAGTAGTGTATTTTGATTTGTGATCAAATTCATGTTAAGAAGTCCTAGTGTAGGTTTTCAAACATTATTAATACATACATCATTTTTTATAAGAAGTCATGTTTGTATATTTTTTCTTTTTTTTGTCTTTTTTTTTTTTTTTTTTTTTTTTTTTTTTTTTTTTTTTTTTTTTTTTTTTTTTTTTTTTTTTTGTACAGGGTCTCACTGCTGACTCATAGTGATCCTCCTGCTTATATGTCCCAAGTGCTGGGATTACGGTTGCATGCCACCACGCCCAGACTCCATTGCTGGCTAGCGTGTTCTAGAGCATGGGGGTTGGGGGTGGGGGGGCACGGCAGGGGGGGCCAGGAACCGAATCTTGGCCCCTGTGCTTCCCCAAGCAAGTGCTTAATCCGCTGAGCTATACCACCGGCCCTTGTTTGTGTAGTTTTTCAACACCACGTTTTTTCATTTTTGTAGCAGTACTTTAATATTCATTTTGATGAAGTAAATTTAAAAAAATCATAGAATATTTACACTAAGAATGGCACTGTAGTAAATAAATTCAGTAGACTGATTCCCACTCTTTATTTTTGTAATTCTTTTATGTTTAAACTTTTGCTATTAAGAAGTTGAGAGCTGAAAGTAAAAAGATATGGGCTTTTTTGACATAAACTAGAATTTAACATTGCTTTTATTTTGAGTATTTTATTTTCTGACAATAGTAGAACTTACTAAAAATTAATACTATTTTTCCTATTCTTTACTTGTGAAAGGCACTCAAATACATCCCAAAGCCTAAATTAAAGCTTTTTTGTTTCAAAGAAATTAGTATTAAATTAAAAATTATACATCTGAAATTGAGGATGATTTCTTCTGGGACCTATTGTGAGGCAATCATTGAGAGAAACTGGATAATATATCACTATTTTCCAAAATCTATTTCCTTAATGAATTTAATTCAGAGGGAATTTGATGAAATTTTAAGACATAATACAGGTATAAAGAAGAAATCCCTAACTGGTGAATATTACTAACAAATAAATTGTAGATTTGTCTTATTTTTTATTCTTTCTGGTACAACTATTCCCACAATAGTCACTATCAGGTATTCATTGTGATATCATGTAACCAAAGTTTAAAGGAAATACTGAAAAAATTTCTGTTCATGTTATGAAAAGAGTTACCAGATCCTCAGTGGATCTACTATTAAAATATGTATTCATTTGCATGCTTTTAAAAATAAGGATATAAGTACAAAACTTAAATCTTAAGAGATTCTTTAACTATTTCATAAAATTTCTAGTGAAGTATATGAAGTTTCAATGACCAGTTGTTTTCTTCTAAGAGCACTCAGGAGGTTGAAGCGGGCAGATCAGTGTGAGTTCAAGACCAGATCAGGGTACACAGTTCTGTCTCAAAAATACAAACAAACAAACAAACAAATAAATAAATAGTAAAGGATGAAATGATGAAATAGCTCAGAAAACCAGAAATCTCAGAGTACTTTATACTTATCAATTTTTTTTTTGCCATATTTATTGATACTATACTTTATCTGGTTGGCTCCTTTTTCCGTTGCAGGACACCTTACCTATGAGCTGCACATGACTGAGACCATCTCACATATGGACATGCTTGAGCTTCTCAGGGCTCACATTAGTCATCATTACCTAGTGGAACACTTCAAGACAAGCCATTCCCTGTGCAATTTAAATTGGTCCACTCTAGATGAATTATCTCAGAGAGAAAAATACTGAAGTTACAGTTCTAATTCCTGGTCTTAGTTACTTTTCTCATGGCTGAGAAAAAGTACCTGGTACCCAGCTTTAAAAGAAGAAAGGCTTATGTAGCTTGCGGTCTTTAAGAGTTTCAATTCATAGTTGGTGGACTCCAAGGCAGAGTAGCATGGCTGAGGGGCAACACAGAGGGGAAACAGTGTACGGTACAGCAAAAGAAAGGAAGTGAATGATGGGCACAACTCTTTCTGTATGTAGTGTCTTATCGAGGCTACCAGGGCAGATAATACTTCAATTTTAGTGTCCTTAATCTTAGCATCACAAACATAAATGCATCCAAGTGACACACACCCAAGATCCAGGTGCCTCTGAAAATCCCCACCTATTATCACATGAAGCTTTAGGGGGAGATCTAGAAACAAGAAATAATATCACCTTGAAACAACATGACAAGAAGACTTCCACATAGGCTCGTTGTTTAAGAAAAAGAGAAAGAATAAAAACCCTCACTGATCAGAGATAAGGTCTAGAGGAAAAATCAAGAATGGAATGAACAAGCATAAGTGTGCACTGTATTGTTGAGCCCTAAATGACTAATGAATGACTGACACCAGATCTTTGAAAACTTCCGAGGCATTTCATAGAATGTGCCCTAGACCAGGCTGTTTAGATTGCTTTTAGATGGCTCAGTGGTCTAAAGCGCCTCCTTGGGAAAGCTTGAGTGGCTTCAGGGACTGCGGTTGGATCCCCGGCACCACATGCTGCGCCAGCCCTACCCTCGGGGAGGGCTGAGCTGGCCATAAAAATGAGTGAATAAACAAAGGTTCTGAAACAGGAAAAAAAATAATAAATTAGAGCATTTACCTTTGATGCTTCTTCACTTTTTGAGAAATGGCCTTACAGAATTAATTGCTACGTCACTACTAGGCCTCACAAAATTCAATGCTGAAATCTTCTCAAGATAGGTACAGGTTAGGATAAGAAAAGCCTCAAGGCCAATTTGCCTTCAGAGAGGTGACCTCTGGAAAAGATTGTGTGACAGTGATGACCTCATCAGTGGCTGGTGTAAATGGATGGGAGAGAAGATTTTTGAAATGATGCCTTATATATATATATATATATATATATATATATATATATATCCCATTCTTTAACGTGTCTAGAAGAGAGACAAAGTTTATGATGATAGTACTTATGCTTTTTAACTTGAAATTTGAAACCAGTGACTTGCAAACAAGTACAGCATCAACTTCTATTCAAGTAAATGACAAGTATCACCTAAACACAGAAACACTTTAGTATAATTAGATAGGATATGACCCCACACAGCAAGTTTTGAATGGGAGGAAATGTAAAAGATTATTAGAGAAGATTTGCTCACCATTAGTAACACATAGCATACATTTTTCTACACTTGAGGTTCTTGGTTGAAGTGGACAACTTCAGCTATGTTGTTTGTATCCTCTTTAAAAGCTTTGGCTCAGAAACTCTACTTCCTTTTATAAAATACAGTAGTAGCTCAAAGAAAGCAATTCCACTAGTACACGTGGTTTTTTTTTTTTTTTTAAATCTATCGTTCACATCCATGTGTCTCTGTTTTATTTCTGTACAAAATAAGTTATCATGAGCCAAGAGACTAACAAAGAGATCTCATAATACACTGTTGAAGCCAATGCCAGAGTTTCAGGGCTGACACCAGTGAGAGTTAGTGGAGATGTTTCTACTGCATGGTTTGTTCTGAACATCATTCTCAGCAGATAGACTGTGACAGTTCATGCTTCCTGATTTCTATGATTCTATCGAGCATGAGAATATGGTTTCAATCCATCCTTTATTTCTTCTTTTCATTTCTTGTATCCCCATTATTTAGTAGTTTAGCTAAGTGTATTGGTGTAATTTAAGAATAGGGAATTTTTGCCCCTATATAATTTATCTTGATCTACCCTTTTTTCTGATCCCTGTTTTCCCATTAAAATCTCTTTTTCCATCCCTGTTTGCAAAGCTGTTTGTTCACTGACCCTTCCTAGTTTGTAGATAGACAGAGATTGGATTAATTGAAAGAAAAATTTAAGAAATCATTCCAAGTAATAGAAAATTAATTTGATCAAGATTTATGACCAGAATAGTTTAAAAATCTTATGAAAAATTAGCAAATTACATTTAATTGTTCTCAGGTGCCAAGTATAATTTTCTTGAATAAACCAAATTAATATACACTCATTCTGAGAACATTTTGAAAGAAAATTTATCTACTTTTGTTACTTTTTCCATAGATATAGTCTTGCTATTAAAAGTTTGAAGTCATATTTATATATGACATTTTCTTGTGTTTGTTGAAAATGAAATATATCCAAAAATTTCTAAGAAGGTATAGCCATATGGCAGGGTAAAAAAGAAGGAAAATGTAACCAAGTTATATCCATAATTTCACAGAGAGCTGTAAGTATTTTATATAGCAAAGGAGCTTTGCAAGTGGAGGGAGGTCTTGACATTCAGAGAGACACAGAGAGAGACAGAGAGACATAGACAGATGGGGGAGAGGGAGAGAGAGAGAGGGATGGGAGGAGAAAGGGAGACAGAGAGGGGGAGAGAGAGAGAGAGATGGGAGGAGAAAGGGAGACAGAGAGGGGGAGAGACAGAGACAGAAAAGAGAGAAGAGAGGGGAGAGAGAGAAAAATGAAGTTATTTTGACATGTCCTCCAAAGGGGTAGTATATTAAAGGGAAGAAGAGGGTCTAATGTTGCAGGACTATAAGCCAGAGAATGAGGGCATACTTTAGATGATTATCAATGCTGGGATTAATGGCATGCACCTCCATGTCCACTTCTGGGGGCCAGCTTGGCATGCAACAAGAATCCAACCCAGCCTTGCATTTGCCAGGCAACAACTTAGACAACTGAGCTATATCCACAGCCCCTTGATTTTGATTTCTGTAGTGGTTGTACCATTTACATGCCCACCAACAGCACAGAAGGTATTCTTTTTCCCACAGTTTCTCCAGAGTTTGTTGTTGTGTTTGCCTTTGTTTCCTCAATGATACCCATTCTCTTTGGAGTAAGGTGGAATTCCCTTGTTATTTTAATTTGAATTTCTCTAATGGCCGTGCCCCTATTTTCGTTTATATTTAGTTGGAGTTTCTTATTGTCCTACGTAGATTCCCTTTCCTTTCTGTCTTCCCTGGATCTGCACGTTGCTCTTTCACTATCATGGCCAGTAAAGAGATACAGTCATTCTAAATGCCAACACTGTAGCATCAGTCAACAGCCATGCTAACATTTTTGTACACTTTCTATATCTTTGTATGTGTACCTTGCAGTCACTCCAATTCTCTGCCTCAAAAAGCATCACACATGTATTATTACACCTGAACAGCAACGTAGATGAAAAATACCAGTGTCCAGAGAAAGGAGAATGATATTGATGTGGCTGAATGAAACTCTGAGTCTGAAAGATACCTGGGATGAGTTCATGTTCTCTAAAAGTAAGGATTTAATTTTAGGAGCAATGGAGATTAAGAGTAGAAAATATTTATTTGGGAAAAGGAAGCTCCTGCCTGGAAGAGGGACAGAAAAGGATCTGAGTGGGTTGTGCAGGAATCTGTCTTTTCCATGGATTTTTATAGAGCAAAACCATGAGGTAAGATGAGTCTACTGTGGAAAACATGGAACCTCGCACATGAGGTGGAACAAAACTATAGTCAGCCAATAAGATTGCAAGCACATTTGCTCAAGTAAAATTGATTAATCCAGGACTCAAAGAAGAAGCAAGTCAGAAATTGCCAGTGAGCATGAATACACAACATGGGCTTATCCTGTAAAGGTTTGGGTTAGTGACTCTTCCTGGCTTCCACAAGGTGATTACCAACCTTGGATGCTTACCTTTAAAAAGTTATACATTTACTTGATCTTTTGCCTCGAGGTCCAGCCCACATGGGCGTGCCTGTTTCTCCCACAGTGGCAGGACATCTTGTCTTCCCTGCTGGCTTCCCTGTCTGACTGCCTATGATATTTCTATCTAATTTAGCTGCCTACAACAATATGATTGAGCTAGCCTAATTTAAATCACTTCTAACAGAGGTAGGGAAATTTTTGGTTGGTCTCTAGATATTTGAAGGATATATGCTGGCTGTCACCAAGAAGAGGGGCTGAGTTTCGTCTGGGGACACTTAAGATATGTCCGTTCATATAAGAACTTCAACCTGTAGAAACTTTCCTTAAATTCTTAAATGATTTAATAAATCATGTAAATTGAGTTCAGAAGTCAAATTCATTCTATGTAAGAATATATATATATATATATGTATATATGTGTGTGTGTGTGAGTGTGAGTGTGAGTGTGTGTGTGTGTGTGTGTGTGTGTGTAATTAGACAAATATTCTAAGTGAAACCAGGAAGAGCTCTACATAAACAATGAAAATTGCAGAGTCAAAGGTGGAGTGAGTGAAGTAATTCCTGAGAGGGAGTTTCATTGTGCAAACCGAAAATGCAGTCCGAAATACTGAACAACAGATAACATCAGAAAATGACTCCTCTAATCTCCATTTTCAAGATTCCTATGATTTAAACAGGACACATATCAGTGTAACTTAACACAGAGTTCCCACATAGAACAACCAAGAAACAACTTGAAGCCAATATTTCAGGCCAAGATAAAAGAAGTGTAAGAAATTTAAGTTCTTGACAGCTGGTACTGAAAGGGGAATATACTTATTGATTTTTACAGAAACAGAAGTCAAAGCATAAACAATGTAGGTGTGATACGAAGTGAATTTTCTATGTTCTTTTAATTCTCACGATGAACATAATGAAAACAGAAACTGGATTAGGAATGAGTCCAAAAAATGGGGTACCTAACCATAACTGAGAACACTAAACTATATATTACATTTATCTCACATTTTTTTTTTCAGTTTTTTAAAGAGAATACAAAAAATAGTAAAAAAAAAATAACAAAAAGACACTGGAAATGATTCCAAATTTCACTAAACAAAATGATAGAAGTTCAACAATGGGTGTTACATTACTTAGCATTTTCTTCAAATAGCACATGACTTTTACTATATAGTTAAGAAATATGTGGGATTTGGGGAGATAGCTCAGTAGAATAAGTGCTTGCCTTGGAAGTGCAAGGACCTGAGTTCAGTCCTTGGTTCTGGAAAAAAAAAAAGTCAAGTCTTCTTATGACTAATAATTTTATGAATAATTAAATCAATGCACATAAGAACTTTATTCATATTTAGACATTACACCTGTGTGATTTGGGTTATTTCAGCAAAGAATTGTTTTTCTACATATTTTATTAGTACTGTTGTATATCATAATAATCATGAATGCTTAAGTTAACATATTAAAATATAGTATATATTATAAATTATACTGCATATTTCCATAATTTAACATATTACAATAAATACATGATGGGACTACAGATATTATCTTATGTATGTGAAGGATTTATTAATTATTGAGAATTGAAGATTATGTGTTATTTTGAGTTTTCTTACTGGGAACATTAAAAACCAAAAGCCTCCCTTTGTGTCAGAACTTTCTGCACGGCAAAGCACCATCACCCTAGCCAGCGCAGGCTGACTCAGAAACAACTGGTGGACAAGTGCTTACACACAACAGCCCAGTCACTGCCACAGAGAAGCCCTCTAGCTGGTGGGGTGTCCCCATCCTGACCCAGGACTGGAGCACAGATTTGCCAGACACCGGAGAAGCGCTCACACAGTGATCCCCCAGAGCTGACTGTTAAGCAAGCAAGAACCACGGAGTAGCAACCGCGCCCAAATGAAAGCTGTGGTAAAGCAGAAACAGATGTAGGGAGACACTGACTGTATCTGTATGCACAACCTCAGAAGCGAAACTAAGGACTTCCAGTCACCGCACTGAAATGCACAAGGCGGGTACAGGTAGGAGGACGCTGTTCTGCCTGTTGGAGGAAAACGGTTAGGTCCTTCTGCCGGACCCCTGATGATGATGCTGCGCCGCAGGAGCTGCTTCATCAGAGAAATACTCCTGACTCTGCTCCAGGGTCAGCCGAGGCAGTGGAAGCTGTGTCTTATTTTTCCCTTTTTATGTCTTTATCATGTAGCATCATCTGCTGAGATAACTTTTATGTGACCCTTTTCTTGCAAAATAAAAGACCTGATCTAACATAATAGTACTGTTCCTTGGGATCAACATACGTCCTTAAATGGCACGATAAAAATTACCATTGAAATACGGCACACTGTAAAGCTTTAAACAGCAGTGGCCAACACAAGAGGGATAGAGTCATTTTTATCAAGTTAATCACTAATTTCATTTTTAAATTGATGCATTACTTTTAGCTTTAAACTGTAGTGAAGCAGAGGAAAAAAAGACCTAGAATGAGATAAGAAATGTTTATATAAGTCTATCTCATTCATGGCTCAATAATTCCTAATATAAATTTATCATTTTTTTATTTACAGAAATGTTGAGGTTCAAAGTGACCTTATACAAGAAGATGTAAATCAAAAAGTATAAGTAATATCTTAGAAAGAAGGTTTACAGCCAATCCAGGGTTTCTTTTATATGATACTGTCCTGCGATCACTCATGATAAAAGGAAAGGAAATAGAATTGAAACCACACAGTCTGGTTCCAATTTACCCTGTATTTTGGCCTCCAAGCCTATTGTCTTTAAAAGATAATTTGGAACACATATTTTCTAAATTTAAATATTGAATAACACTGATCCTCCTACTCCTCTAGCTTCCTTTCCTCCTTAAAGCTGTAGGAAACTTAGTAAAGTACATAACCTTTGGAGTCAGGTTTTTGTTCCTCTGCCTTAGCTGTAGTTGTCTATTCTAGCACATTTTCTCTAGGTCAGACATTTCCTTTGTCACATGTCTTATCTAGCTCCCTCCGAAGGCATTGTTACAAAAAAAAAAAAAAAAAAAATTCTCCAAACTATGTAATTCAAGATGTCCAATAATTCAAAAGTGAAACAGCTAAAAATGATGCTATAAAAGTAGACCACACAAAATACTAAGGCCAAGCCAGGTGTTCCCACAGATCATGCAAATTAACCACTGCTGCTAATGGTCTGGATTCTATCACAAAATATCGTATATTTCTAAAGCTGCCACAAAAATAATTCTGATTGGAATTTTATCTCTTTAGTGACAAGTAAAGATAAACTTTGCTTCATAGTGTAACCACACTAGTGGTAATAAATTCTTAAGAAATGAGAAGAATATTATCACTTACTTTAGCCATATGTTTTTAGGCTCTCTTAATTGTTTCATGCTCTACCGACTGAACTAGCTGGGCACTTTAGGTCCTCTTAAAGCTCTCATTTGAGTATTCATATCTAATTTTAAATTCTATCGTCATACAACTGAATGCATAAAATATAGGATAATTCTAGGTATCAATAGGACTAAGTCAAGGTATATCAAGTACCCATTAAAGTATTATTTGTGGGAATGCCTGAGAGGGTATTTCCAAAATAGACTGGCATCTGAATCAATGGAGTGAGTTAGGAAGACCTCGCTCTCTGTATGTGGATATAGACATCACAGAGTCATCCCTGCAGGACATTGCCCAGTGGAGACTAGGTCAGAGCCACCACAGCCTCCCATACAGCAATGTCCAACTGAGCTATTAAGACAAAGCTGCTCCTGAAAAACCCAGACCCATGATCAACAGAATGCAACCCCAGCCTGGTAGGCACAAGCACATGAGCACAAAGCTCACGAAGGGTGCTGTGCAGGCTATCTGAAGATTTACGGCCACAAGAGCACTGCTTTTCCAGGATGTCTGGCAGAGTGAAAGATCTTCCTCTTGTCAGAACGTTGCAACATTGTTTGCCTTATTGAGCTCTGAAGTTGCTTAGGACCATTCCTCCTCTTTTCTTCCTTGCTGCTTATTATTTTTTCCCTTGTGGAATGGGAATGTGTATCTGAAATCTGTCACACTATTGTATTTTAGAACAGCTTGTTCTGTTTTATAGGAGTACAGCTAGAGAAGAATGTACTTTGGGATGAACTGTACTGAAATCCTCACCCACATTTGATTTAGATGCTATTTAAATGAGACTAAAAAGTTAATATTTTTTGAGTTGATGTTGGCATAAGCTAACCATTTTGGGTGAAATAAATGTAACAAGCATGTAAGAGTAAAATTAATTTTGGTAATACAGGGAAAGAATGCTCTGGTCTGTATCCTTGTGTCCACCTAAATTTCATGATAAAACTGAACTTCAAGATGATGTTATTAAGAGATGTGACATTTGAGAGGTAAGGGGTCATGACAGTTCCATTTTCACAAGTAGGACTGGTACCCTTGTAAAAGATGCTTTATGAGCTTGTTCATTCCTTTCAACTATTGTTCCCAAAGAAAATTTCATTTGTGATGCTGAGAGCCCTCACCAGCCAATATATCTGCTGGCACCTTGATCTTGGTGTTTCCAGCACCATATTTAAGAGCAGCCAAATTCTCTTAGATAGACATTTACAGACTGAGGCATTTTTTTCTTTTATTTTTATGTAGCAGCCTGAGTGGACTAATACAACAAGATTTAGAAATAGGGGATTACAGAATTATTATCTTTGGAGTATAAGTGAACCAGGCTAGAGATGTAGGTTTTACTGTGTTCTCCCCCCAAATTCAAATAATTACTGGACTGGCAGTCTGAGAGTCACTGTACAGAGAGGGCAGAATGGAACATCTAGATCGAGTACTTTACTTTGAGAGAAAATTGAAAATTGGAAAAGAGAAATACATCCAAAAGTAATGCATGAGTTTTTAGACTGGAAAGGATAGAAAGAAAAAATAAGAATGCATTTAGCCCTTTTTCTGAGACAGAGACTAGTTCAAACCCCAACTTACTGTAAATCATGAGAATGAGAGCTCATTGATTTTGGAACCTCAACTGGCTTAGGCAATACGAAATTCCAAAGACTTACCTGCCAGCAATGGAGCACTGTGAAATCAGGGCTGCTGATGTCTTAGTGTTCTCTTAAAATCAGAATGTGCTCTGTTCTCTCCTAGATATATGCTTTTATATCTTAAAAGAGCCAATTTTCAGTAATTTTTTATTTATCACAATATTGTTTGGCAGAGCAGTAGGTAGTTCTATGTCATTCTATATTTAAATGAGAATTTTTGTAGTATAGGATAAAATAACTTTTAATTTCTACTTTTCTTCAGTGCCATACTATCATATTCATTTTAAAAATCTAAGAGTATACACATGGGAAAATAAGAAAGAATATATTAAGCTAATCCAATACATGAGACAACTCTATTAATAATATAATATTTTTACTGAACTCTAAATGTCTTTGAAAATTTCTATCATAGTTGTGACTTGGCATTCTTTGTGTACTTTGATAGCTCAGTAATTCCTAGTTTCCTAATTACTTTTACTTTCTAATTTCCCTATCAAAAATGAATTACCATGTGTGCTACCCATTTAAACAAGAGGAATGAATATGTCTTCACAATATGTCCAGGCAAATGCCTTTTCTTTACTTAGGCCCAAGACCATAGAGATCCAGTTACTATTACACAAACTACCCTGCCACTTATTAGAAGTGTTTGCTTTGATTCTAACTCAGGCTTTTATTCTATCTCATAACAGGCTTCAAATCCATCGAGATTGAGCCAGTTCCTTCTGATTATATCTACTGTCCATGATGGCGATTCAGTTGGGTCATCTCCCTTACAAAGTGACCAAGAAATTTCAACATGTGCAGCTATAATTTGATTTTCGGTACTTTTCAGCCAGCTTTGGCAGGCATGTAACTGCCAAAAGCAAGAGTAGATCTCTTGTACTGCAACTTTAATATCATGCTGCGATAAAACAAATTCTGAAATCAGGAGGCCATTGCAGATAGTGGCATTTCTTATTCATAACTTGGTACAACCACAGTGAACAGATAGCACTGAAATTTCAGCTTTATTTTTAGGCTAATTTCTCTTATACAAAGAAAAGAAAATGTTTTTATATTCTATTGGTAGCATTTAGCTAACAATATAATTAGCATCATGCAATGAAAATCCCTTTGGTATGCTATTATTCAACAATTCAGTAAAGAATGAAATGAAGTATTTCCTACATCTTCAAAGTTTGCCCATGAAAAGGTAGACATTATCCTAGGGATATGTTATCCAATCTTCTTGTTTTGATTACCTAAAATTTTGCTAATAAAACACATTTTTAATTGCAATTGTTTGTCAGAAAAAAGGTATACTTTGCTCGTGGTGTTCAAAGGGCATTGGCTCTAAGGCCTAAGCAAATTTCAAAATCTTTAGTGCTCTCTCTTATACAAAATAGCACTGTATTTGTAAATAAGCTATGCTCCACATGCTTCTACATATGTAACATCATCTATACATTAATTGTAACATTTACTTGAATGTAAAGGCTATGTGAATAGTTATTAGTCTCTAATTGGAAAGGAAAATTATAAGAGACAGTTGATAGATGTACGGTATATAGTTCTTTTAAAGTATTTTCTGTCTGTGGTTCATGAACTGCTGCAGGCAATTCTCTGTATCTGAGTGTCTCTGTCGCATGCACTTTTGACTTACATTCTTGCTTTCTATACTTCTGACCTGGATTACTCACTGCCTTTGTGAAAATATATATGATTGTCAATAGCTTCCAACTTCATTGCACTATAGTCAGCTAACATGAATGATATCATTTCATTTCCCTTGTGCATACTTTAGCATGTCTTTGGGCTAGCATATGATCTATGGTAGAGAATGTCCCACATGCAGCTGAGAAGAACGTGTTATCTGATTCTGGATGGAACATTCTTCAAAAGTCTACTACTTTAGAATTCCTAATATGTATAGCATATATTTATACTGTTTGATCAATTTTGTATGCCTATATCTGGTAATCTGAGCAACTACTTTGAAGACAATAATGTTCAATATATTAACCATTGTTAGCTTCCTATCATCTAAAATCTAGAACATTTTCATTGTTTATCTCTCAAAAATAATAAATGAAATGCAAACATCCTTTTCTTGATCACAATTCCATGCTAAATTATTTTCAAGTAAATTATAAATTTTAAGAAATTCTTCAAGGTTCAGACCAGTTTCTCTTTAGAATTCCTAGAATACTCTAACTTCCTGGATATTTTTCTCAACTCTGAAGTTTATAAAATACTGGTATACATTATTCTGCTTAATATTCCTATCTGGCTGGAAGGAATGTTACAGAAGAAAGAACACATGATTGTGAGAGATGATACTCAACATATTTCTATCTTCTCATTCCTGGGGACAAGAGTATACTTGCCGGAGACCTTTAGGTAGTGCAGAGCCCTGGGATTTGCCAAGGATCAGAGTGGAAATAGCTTATGTCAGCTGCAGATTAGAAGCAGTCTAAAATGCATGAAATTTTTCTTTTTTCTCTTCTCATTAGAAGGCTAAATTTGAGTAAAACATTCAAATATTTATATCACAAACTGATGACACTAAAAAAACCCTTACCCTATGAAATATATGAAGAAAGACTAATTTTCTATCTTCATTGCATTTATGAGAATGAAAGATGCAATTCTGGTAATGTTGAACCCCTGAAATTTTAAGATAGTTAGTTGGTATAGGATAACTTACCTCTCTTGATAATGGAATGAATTATATATGTAAAGCTGAAATATATATATATATATATATATATATATATATATATATATATATATAAATTTTGTTTAATTAAACAAAATTACGAGAAGCAAAACAGATGCACTTATATTTTAAATATTAATTAGATTTACCATGCAGCAAACTATCTTAGAATTCTGCATGTCATAATTTTAAATATAAAAATTAAATCTTTTATATTTTAGTCATACATTATTAATAACCTGCTTTTTAAAATAGGGATTTAATTGAATATACAAAAAAGCCTTTGAAAATTCCTTATAGTCACTATTACATATTTATATCTCTAGATGAGAATTAGCAAAACTAGGCCAAAAATCTTCAGAAACATTTGGTTGTAATACAGATGTGGAGAAGCTGTAGATCATAATCAAATGAATTTTTTTTTTTCAAGGGAGCATTCAACCTTACTGGTCAATTCTGCTAGAAAATATTTTAATCATTTGGTGTATAGTGAATGCATAGTGAATATAGTTAATACAGAATACTTCTCCCTTCAGTCAAGTCCTTCAATCTCACAGGGACGAACTATTGATGGCTGTTTCAAATCTCAATGGCTGAAGTGTGCTGAGAATGCCCCTCCCTTTCCAGTTTAGTCAGAATGTGTTCTTATCAGATTTATTGCTCTGACATGGCTTTCCTGAAAATTAATTTCCTTAGTAAGTGGATGCATTCATCATTTTGAGTTGCTAAAAGAAATGTGTCATAAACCTTGTGTCTTATCAACAACAGAAATATATTTCTCTCATTTTGGGGTGGGAAGAATGAGTCCGGTGTGCTAGCATGGTCAGGTTTTATTAGTATCTGTCACACATGTTTCAACATTGTCACCATAGACTGGTATCCTCATATGGCAGGAACAGGACCAGCAAGGTTTGTGCACTCCTAAGGATAGTGATTCCACTCGCACTGGCATCATTCTCATCATCTAATAACCTTCAAGCCTCCACCTCAAAATGCCATCCTTGTAGATGAGATTTCAAAACATGCATTTTGGAGAGACACATTCAGCCCATAGCAGTGGCCTGGGAATGGAGCTAGTGAAGTGACTGCATGCGGTACCTTGAAGGTCACTTGTACCTTTTTTTTTTTTTTTTTGAGACAGGGTCTCACTGCACAGTTCAGGCTGGCCTTGAGCTCACTTTTGTAGCCCAGGCTGGTCTCAAACTCGCACCCATCCTCCTGCCTCAGCCTCCCGAGTGCTGGGATTACAGACGTGGGCCACCACGCCTGACTCGTCACTTGTACCCTTAATCTTCTCTTCCCTGAGCTCCCTGAAAGCATCCTGCATCCCCAGTCCTATTCTCCAATCCCTCATCGCTTCTGTAGGCTTCACAATTAATCATCTTTTTACCTATAGAAAAAATAAAAATAAAAAAAGATTTTATGTTGGTTGTTCACACATCTTACATCTCATCCCCTTGGCTGGATTTTCCCATCTCTAAGAGAAAATATTAGCTCTCAGTTGGCTAGGCTGAAAAAAGTCCATGAGAAACACCGAAAGCATCAGACCTGCACTAGGTTCCAATATAAATACACTCTTCTCCTAATTTACTGTGTTTATTTTGTTTTATCTCTCTATATTACACTGATTTTACCAACATATATTAAAGTTTATTTCCAATAGGAATTAAATAAATAATTTACAATATAACAAAGTTCTCCCTTTGAACAATGTTTGAAATGACCAGTGTGTCCATGGAAAAAGATATGCTAGCTAAAGCAAGAATTATTGTTCAGACTTAATTTGTAGAGTAATAATATACTAATCATATACAATAGTATTTTAAATCTGTGAATGATAAGTTAATATCATTTTGTCCGTCAGTTTAATTAAGATAATGTAAATAAAGCATAAGTATTCAGCACTCAAGGAGGACAAAGCTACAGCGAAGTGAATTCTATGCCTGCAAATTTTATGTTTGATGTTAATTTGATGCCGCTTTGGAAGAGTAGAATTGAACTTCACATATTAACGCTAGAAATCAAGGGCTTCTGTCTGATTTTCATTCCCAAAGGAATAAGAATAATAAAGATTAACATCAGCTGACCTTTTCCAAAGATCTTGGATTCTTTTAAGTGAAATGATTTTCTTATCTCAGACATAAAGGAAACCAACATCCTGCCCCCTTAGTAAAAATTCAGAACTGGGAATTAAGAGATCTGGAATGAGATGTCAGTTTTTGGTATTTTTGATTATGCAAAATGTTAAAAATTGTAACTACACAAATGAAGACAAGACAATAGCAGAATATTAATTCTTGATATCATCAATGCTGGAAATATAAAATAGAAATAGACAGATGGAGAGACAGAGACAGAGACTGAGAGTAGGACAAAAGGGATGCCAAACACTAGTCCTCAGTGCTAAGACCTTCTGCTATTAAAAAAAAAAAAAAAAAATATATATATATATATATATATATATATATATATATATACACTACATAAAGTTTGGAATATACAATAGAATGGAAAACTAATTAAAATATCTTTAGCTTCTGGAAATAAAAATAAACACAATGAAACCCTAAGGTGTTTGTAGTGGCAAGATTAAGAACTATTTGGGAACATTTAAAAGAGAAATTATGCTTCTTCAAACCTTCTTTCATGATTTCTCACTAATTTTCTTTCATTTTCTTCTTTTAGATTAAAATTATCTCATGGAAATATCCACCATAAGAAGCACTGTCACTTTTACTTATCATAGAACTATCGTAATAATACAGTATGTGTCTGTGAGCTGTATCTATTAACACAGAGATCATTTGATGCCCAAGTGCCTCTCCTATTATAGGATTTCCTTTCAGCCTGATTTCTCTTGAATTTGATTTCTAACATTGCAGCTTCTTCTGTTCTTCCACTCACTAATATACTCACACAAAATTGTACCTCACAAGCTATTAGTAAATAATAATGCAACATTGACAATGTTATAAAGATGCTGTACTTATAGAAATCATAGGGTTGGCCAAATAGCTCAGTAGATTAAATCACCTGCAAGCAGGCACAGGGGCCGGGGGTTTGAGCCCTGTGCCTGTCATGTAGGTCCTAACCCTGGGACTTGCTGAGATGGCAGTTGAGACCGGACGTGAGATTCCTGGGAGGGTGCGAACAGGCAGATCACTACGAGTTTGAGCTAGTAGTGAGACCCTGAACATCCTGTAGATCCTTCCCTAAAAGAATACAAGTAAATGAATAAATAAATAAAATATAGAAATATTATATTTAAGTCATATTTTTGAAGGAAAACATGGGACATGCTTTCACATACAATTCGATTTCCACTGTATCTGTTTACTTAATATGTTGGCACATACCATGTGGAAGTAATGAGGAACTCTGATCAATAAATTTAATATTTTGATACTGTAGTAAGATTTTAAAATTCTTTTTCCGATAGTTTGTTTTACACCTTTCCATAATTAGTAAGACTAATTTGGATTACTGTTAGCCTTAATAGATACTTCTATTCCACCTACAACTTTAATGTATATGCACAACACAATTTAATTGTGTTCAAATATATTGTGCATATATATATATATATATATATATATATATATAGTCAAACAATACATATATGTTTGTGGTTGCTATAATATATATATATATATATATATATATATATATATATATATATGTTTACAAATTCTTACTGTAGTAGTCAGACCAAGTTAAGATATATCTAAAACTTGTTACTTTATCACCCTCAATTTACAATGTTTAAACTTCTTTATACAGATGAAAATTGTCTAAAACTATGAAAGAAAACAAGTAAAAACTTCTGCATTGAATTATCAAGTAGATAAATGGCGCAGATTAATAATCAGATTGGGATGATTTTAAGTATTCCACTCATATATCTAGTCAGATTTACCATAAAGAAAGTCACTATAAGTGGAAGGATAAATTTATTTATTTATTTATTTATTTATTTATTTATTTATTTATTGTGCAGGGTCTCACTATGCAGCTCAGACTCATAAGTGTTCCTTCTGTCTTCTGCCTTCCTAGTGCTGGAATTCCAGGTTTTTTCACCATTCTCAGACTCCAAAATTATATTTTTAAATAATCTTATATTTATATATTTATATTTAACTTACAAATTTTAATTATTTATATTTAATATAATTGTATAAACCTTTTTTAATTTTGAGTAATGAGTGCATTGAGTCAAACCTAGGGGCAGTAATGCCAGTAAGACTGCTATTATTGTATTATTGAGTAAAGACGGATAGTAATCCTCATGAATTGACAAATGTATGCTGGCCAAATCCAGTCTTATAGGCCACTTGTTATTACAAATTATGTTCTATTAGTATGTGGACACATCTATTTATTCGCACTTTTCTAAAAGTTTTTCTGCATTAAGTAGTAAAGTTCACTAATTTCAATGAACACTTGTCTTCAAAACTGAAAATAATTATCTTAAGCATTAAACAAAAAGATCTGTGAACTTGGAAGAGGAAAGATATATGATGAAACAGGCTCTAAATGATGGCTCTCCTTAAAGTACTGAATAACTAGTCAGACTAAGAAGGCAGATGGGGATGTGATCTCTCTTGGCAACAAAAACGGTTGCTCCTGAAGACTCTGCTTTCAGGAGGTACAGCTGAGGATGGACACTAGCTATTCTCCTTAGAAACCTACTGGGTGGGTTTTCTCTGGGGATATGAGGCCAGGTGTCCTATGAGATACCCTTAGGCAGCAGAACAACAGCAGGTGATATGCCAGCTTGCTTCTGGAAATCTCACGACTCTTCTTGACAGTGGACTGCAGAATTATGTTTTGAATTTGCATAACTCTTCTTGATGTGCTTGGTGGCCTAGATGTCTTCTATCTTTTGTGTTATCTTCACGTTGGGAAAGTCTAGTGTCACAGTTCTAGGGATTCCTCACTCTTATCTGCCTGCCTCTGCATTTTCTCTCATTGCCATTTTAATCCTTTCATATTTAATCCCTTGTTAGTAAATTAAAAATCAGAAAATGAAAGCCTATCTAGGACATTGGGTTGTAGATATCAATTACGTGTTTTCTGCATGTATTTTAAATTTTAGAGGTAAACATTCCAATAAATATGTAATTTGGGTCTTTTTAGCACAACATCAAGCCTATATAGATAGTTATCATCATGACTTAGATTTTCCAAATGTCCCTCTGAAGTTTCTTCTCTTTGAGTTGGGCCTCTTCTGAAGGGCTGAGTCCCTGAGGAAGTGACACAGTGGGGTGTAGTGCCCTGGTTAGTCCTTGCTCTTTGCTCTCTGTCTACCACTGCTTTAGAAGCTTTCCTCCAGGAGCTCTTCTGCTAAGCTGTTTGTCTTGCTTTCTTTTCTCTCATTGCTGGGATGCAATACTGGACAGCCAACGTTAAGGAAGGAAAGATTTATTTAGCTGACAGTTTGTGGAGGTTTCATTCCATATTAAGCAGGCTCCAACCAGAGTGGCACATGGCAGAGGCAACAGCTCACAGCAGCAAACAGCAAAGAGCAAAGAGAGGAGCTGCTCCCTTCCTTCTATTTCATTCAGGCTATCTGCCCCAGAGCAGGTGTAGCACTCATGCCCACAATCCCAGCATTGGATCAAGAGTTATTCACAAACTGTTGAAGCCACCCCGTAACTGCATGAAACTTGGGGGGACACCTAGACACAGACCATAACAGTGCTGCTGCCTTAACCCTGGCTAAATATGGAGTAAAAGCATGCCTCAAAATACTCCTCCCTGCCTTTGTGATTTGAATAGTGAATAGTTTGATAAAATTCCAGAAATGTAGCTCAGAAAAGTTTTCATAATGTCCTTCGCATGATGTATGATTTTATGGTTTAATTATGCTCTTTCAGAAACTCACATGTCACTAATATAGTATTAAGAGATGGGGCTTTTAAGCAGTGCTTAGACTATGAAATGCTTGGTGCATCAGTGAAATCATGGACCCTTTGAAATGGGCCAGAATTATGAAAGAAGCATCTAAGGGGTGGTGTAGTGGTTGATACTTTGTGTCAATTTGGCTGAATGCCCCAGCGGCCTGGTTCCCTGTTGGTGGGAGCCCCGCCCTGGGTACAATTGGTTCCTCCCTGGAGCTTGACCAGGGCCTGCCTAGGATATGATAGGCTCCTCCCTAAAGCTGGACCGGGGGCCCAAGCTGGAGTATGATTGGTTCCACCCTAGGGCACAATGGGCCCACATCAGAATGACTGAGCACAAAGAGACTTTTTAAAGGGCTGAGGAAGGAGTCAAGACTTCACTTCGTCGGAGAAGCTTCAGTCTTCGCATTCAGCCTGGACTTCATCATCTGGCTTGCAGTGCAGACTCTTCAACCTCCAGCTTGGATCTTTCACCACCCATTGCAGACTCTTCAGCGTCCATTACAGACACCTCAGTCTTCCATTGCAGACCCATCAGCTGATGGATACAGACTTACACTGAGTGCTGCAGTGAAGCCCAGACCTCAGGCTTGAATTTTTCATTTGGGAGCATGTAGATGCCCTCTGCATGCTTCCTCATCAGGCCCTGGCTGACTACTGTAAGCTAATCTTATAATTACTTATAGATTGTATATTTTGTATTAATATCCATTCCTTACATTATGTCTGTTCTGTTCCTCTGAGTAAAACCCTGACCAATGCAGGTGGGGAGAGAGTTCAGCAGTCTAAGCACCTGTGTGGCAAATGAAGGACCTTGGATTGATCTACAGGTTTGATTTCCTGTACCCCATACAGTGCCAGCCCCAGGAGTCTGCATTTGCTGTGTCCCCCACTGAAACCGGGTGTGGTGGTACATGCCTGTAATCCAGTGCTGGGACGCTGAGATAGGAGGATCACTATGAGTACAACTTCTGCAGGGAGACCCTATACCTAGTAAGTGAATGAATGAATAAATAAATATTTTTTAGAAAATCATTTTATAGGTTTAGTATAAATAATGCCAGATGAACTTTATGATATAATTTTAAGATGATACCTCATAAACATGAAAAATAAATAAAACATATGCAAGACTGTTTTGTCTTAGTCTTTTGAGATTTCTCATGTAAGATTGACTTTTAAATATCAATTTATCTATTTGGTTTTATTTTGAAATAATGTTTTGCTTATAGCCTAAAATAATATGTGTTTGCATTGCCAATACTATACTATGTCATAATAATTATTGAATTAAGACTGCTAGTAAAAATTATGCATTAGGTTCTTAGGCTATTCTTTGTGGGTTGGTTAGGGTATGCCAACTGCAACATCTTCCAGATAAGTTAAGAAAGTAATCTAAAGCTGGCATCAAAAAAACTGTTTTCCAAGGGAAAAGACTGCTGGAAAATAGAGCAACTGTCAAAGAAAGAGCTTTTGGTGAGAAGAGAAAACACGGATAAAAGGAAATATTTAGCAAGTACAGCAAATATTTGCTGCACTATGTATCAAGTAACCCCACTAATAACTAAGTACACCTTTCATTTTATTCAGTTTTTTTTTCTCTTTTTGAGACAGGGTCTCACTATGCAGTTCAGACTGGCCTTGAGCTCACTTTTGTAGCCCAGGCTGGTCTCAAACTCTCACTGATCCTCCTGCCTCAGCCTCTCAATTGCTAGGATTACAGGCGTGTGCTGCCATGCCTGGCTATTCAGTTTTTTAAATATGGGGCCTTTCTTATTTTAAAAAAAAAAATCACGTCTTTGAGTGCTAAAAATTTATTAGGGAAGAAAAACATACAGAAGTCAATTTTATGGAAATATTCTTTAAGCAATTTAGTTAATAGGATTATCACCTAGGTTTGGGTACTCAGTTTTGTTGGAACTAAGAGAAGCAATTTCTGAGACACAGTGTGCATAAGGTGTGTAGGGGGAGGTCTGAACTATCTACAGTTGCTACAAGGCTTCACCCAGAGGAAGTATGCTTCCCACTATCCGTACCAGGGACAGTACTGCAATTGATAGGTTGTTTCCTGGTACAGCAGAGAAACAGGCAGAAGGGAAACATGAAAGAGGCTTTATTTTTTTTTTAAGGACACAGGAGAAAATGAGGGAAAGTATGAGGAATTGTCTTTCTCTTCATTAGATAAAGGGAAATAGGATTTTATGGCCTCTTGCCAGAGATGGAGTTTGGAGGGGACATTTAGGTATAAAAGTGAGGGATCTGATTGGGGGCTCTTCACTGAGTTAGCAGAAAGGGTGAAAGTAAATTATGTCCTGGGCTGAGTGGAAGAAGAGTGGAGGTGGTCTTTTGTTTTAAGGGCATCTGCCACCTTAGATGAGAATCATAATGATTTTAGCAATTCATGCTAGGGCCAGAACCTATCATTCCCATCTTTTGGTTATTAGGTGAAGGGCGTCACGTATCTTACTCTGTTTCCTATTGAATGGGGACATCACCTTGCCAGTGAAAAAGGTTACTGGGACGACAGTTTATGCCCATATAAAAGTTAGTGTCAGGTGTCTCAGGACTACAAGTTTATCAGTAGTGATGGTTGATATCAGACACTGAAAAAACCTTGACAAAGTTTAGAAAGACAGCATGTTATGAGATGTATCTGTGATCATGATTAAGGGACATAGGGAGTGAAGCAAGAGGGGGGTCTATGATCTGAATGTGTTATTTTATCATGACTGTGTTGAAGAGGGAAAGTATCAATTTTTAGGTTTTGATATTAATGTGAGGAGGTGGGGTCATGTGTAGGATATGGACACAAAAGTATTGAGGGCCCTCATCAGAGGTATAGAATAATGTGGTGGGACTGAGAGGACTACAGGTGAATAGAGTGATAGAAGGATCTTCCATGAACATTAGGTGGTTTTGTTGTATAAGGGGAGTCATTAGGACTAGAATTGGCTTATGTGTGATTGGCCCATGAAGGTGATGGGGGAGGGGACTGTGATAGATTGTCTTAAAGTGACACTTTTGTCTCTCGTTAGTGTGGCTCTTGCTGTAAATGTGTGCAGACATGGAGTCTATCTGTGGGCTGTGTTGTCTAGTTGGTTAGAGAGGTAAGCTGCTGCCTAAAAGGGTGGTCTCTTTTTTGGTCCTAAAGCATCCACTGTTTTGTGACCTTGAGAAGTAGTGTAAAGGATAAACTGCTGAGTGGGGTTGGGTAAAATAAGAACTGGGGCCCTTGGGAAAGCCTGTTGTAGTTTGTGAACGTAGGAATGTATAGGAGCAGCAGGATCAAGGGGCTCTAATAGGGCACCTTGTGATGTCTTATAGAGTAGCTGTGTCAGGGAAGCAAAGCTGAGATCTCAGAGGTGGAAGAAATTAGTCAAACCTGAAGGTCATGAAGGAGAGCTTTGTGGTTAGCAGTGATCACACAAGTGAGGGTAAGTCTTAGATATTTGACTTTTGGTGAGGTTATTTCGGCTTTGGATAGAGAGGTCCTGTAACCTTGTCCTGACAGAAATCTGAGAAGAGTAGCTGTATGTTGTAGGCTAGAGCATGAGAAGAGAAGCGAAGTAGAATGTCATCTATATACTGGAGGTGCAGACTGGGCTTGAAGTCAAGGGATGTAAGATCAGCAGCAAGGGCGTGGCTAAAGAAATGAGGACTATCTCTGAACCCCTGAGGTAGGACTGTCCATGTGAGCTGCTGAGAACCAAGACTGTCCAGGTCAGTCCATGTGAAGGTAAAGAGGTCTTGGCATTCTGGGTATAAGGCAATGGTGAAGAAGGCATACGAACTTGAGTCTCTCTTGGTGTTGGGGATACTAGGCATTGGGGAATGTGTGGAATCGCTGTGGGATTTCTGAGGCACACTAGTCTAGGAGTGGCATATGTAGCAGAAGTCTGACTGGAAGTATCTTAGAGTATATTATCCACAAGGGAAGAGAGAAGGAGGAATTAGCTGTATATTGAGGTTGAGTTTGTATGATGCATACTGTGGGGAGAGAGAGAGAAGTAGAGTTTTTGGAAGAGATCTCTTCCCATGAGAATTATGGTTCATATTGGAATCTCAAGGAAATTATAGTGAAGAACAGTGTCTAAAGTCAGCAAGGAATGGCCCTGTCTGAAAGGGATCACGGAGGTCGGCCATCAGCACCCACTATGGAGACCGTAGAGCTAATATAGTAGCTTTAAAACTCTGGAAGAATGTTATATGTGATCTCTTTGTCAGAAAGAAGAGTTTTTTACCTGAGATGTCTAGTGAGACTCGGGTATTTGACAAGGATACCTTCATGTGGACCATGGAACTCAAGCTCAGTTATTCTTCTTCAGTGGCAAGACTGAGCAGGTCATATATTGATGGATCTGGCTATAGCAAGGTTTCCTGTGAGGACAAGGAATTGGACAACTTACCTGCTCTGTGATGGACAGGGAAGTCACATTTCCAGTGATCCTCAAGCTTGTAGATATCTCAGTGATGACTATCAGTTGGGGCAGGCTTGTGCCCAGTGTTCTTCTTCACTGCAAGTGAAACCATCCAGGATGGGCTTGGGTGGCAGAATTGACTAGGTTTACCATTATCTTGTTAAGGTCTTGTTTTGATGGGAGTCTCAAGTGTCTCAGCCAAATGTTGGCATGTGTATAGTTAATTTTGGTCTCTATTATTGAAGACATGGAAAGTTAGGTTAAGTAAAAATTTTTCTTGGGTTTGAGAGCTGAGATTTTTGCTTTAAGCTTAGCATGAATGTCAAGAACTGCTTGGAGGGGCCTGGCAGGATGGCTTAGTGGTCTAAAGCGCCTGCTTGTGAAAGCTTGGGAGGCTTCAGGGACTGCGGTTCGATCCCCAGCACCACATGCTGCGCCAGCCCTGCCCTCAGGGCAGCCTGAACAGGCCATAAAAATGAATGAACAAACAAATAAAGGTTCTGAAACAAGAAAAAAAATAAAATAAAATAAAAAATTCTTAAAAAATAAAAAAGAACTGCTTGGAGTATAAAATAGGAATAAATAACAATTGTTCCTTTAGGAGAACCTAGATCTATATTTGGAGCAATAAACTTGATTATTAGAATGTTATCTGAGCATCAGGTACCTTAAAGTATAAGATGTACCCAGAGAACTGTTGTTACTTATCAAACATGGACATTTGAACAGTTCAATCCCTGTAAACATTAATGGACAATAGTTTTACATTTTTGCAGAGAACATTTGAATTCAATAGTCATGCATACTCGTGGAGCATAGTAATCATAACATATCATGAAATTTTCATTTTGTTTTGGCATCCCTAAATGTAGTGGCATATACATGGGATATATGTCATATAAGTTTTAATTATAAAATTATCATGTGACTGATGATCTCATGTTGGCTTGACAGGAACCCCTTGTTATGAATACCTGGAGATAACAGAAAGGCATATGTTTAAATCTGAAAGAAAATTTATATTGTAGAACACTGTATATTTGGAAGGCATAAATATATTTAACACATCAAGTATCATTTATTAAAAAAAGCTTATTTTTAATTAAAAAAAAAACGGTTTTAATTTAAAAAAAAAAACATGTTATCTGATGACCAAATGGTCTGAAATGTCTTTTTAGGAGATTTTTGGGGGCTCTTAATTGATGAGCAAAGGTTGGCCACCTTTTATTCAACCATTAGGAGTCTTTTTAAATAATCTTTCCCATTTTAATGGTTTTTATTTAATTATAAGTTAATTTTGATATCAGTTAGACCAGCTGATAATACAGGAGAAAACATATTTTAAGTCTATGTTTTAGAGCTCAAATAAAGGAACAGCTATTTACAGAATGACAGCAAAACAAACAAGTACACACAGGACGCACAGACAGCTTTATCAAGTGAGAGTGTACTCAAATATATTTCTGGCCAGATTAAATTATGATGCTCTTTTTCAGACTTGTAATTATGAGAGACTAGTCAGAACTTTTGTAGGTCAAATAGCACAGATCTCTTAGGAGAAGAATTTGGAAAAACATAAAAACCTCTTATTTATAGTTAGTATATGTTGAGGTTTATGTATCAGGTTTGAGAGGGAACTAGCGAAGTGCGCAGAGGATAAGGATTAGCGCAGCACAAAAGAGTAGCACTGGTAGTGTCTAAGTCCTGGATTTGTAAGCTGGCTGAGAGAAGCTGTGCTGTTCACAGCTGTGTAGACTGTGGAGGTGGCTGGGGGTGGGGAAGAGTGAAGAGACACGGGGAGGTAAGCCTCCTGGCTTGCTGGGCTGTTATCTTGTCTTTAGCTTGATGGATAGCAGAGGGAGGAGCATATGCTATTGGGGAAAAGCACTTGTTAAAGCGAAAAACCTGAAAGAAAAGACTGTGGTCATGAGGGGGCAACAGTGAGGAATGAGAGGAGTGTAGGACCAGCTGAAAGCTGAGAAACACTTGGAGGGTGGCTGAGGAGAGTGCTGTGGTTGGTGCAGGGACTCAGAGTCTGAGCATTAGGTAGGGATTTGTCTTCAGTTTTAGTAACAGTAGGGTAAGAGGCCAGAGTCGATGGACACAGGAGGGGTGAAGAGGCTGGAAGCTCAGGAAGTTGTTGTGGAGGAAGCTGAGGAGCTGCAATGGAGGAGGGAGAGTGAAGGCTGCAGCAGTGTTTCCTAGAGGATTGGAGAAGATGGCAGGAGAAGGAGGAGGTGGAGCTGGAGGGAGGCGCTGTGCAGAACAGAAAGGTGTGAGCAATGAGTTTTTGGGTCCCTCCCCCCTGTACTGCTAAGCCAGGGAGGAGGGAGAGAGCGAGGCACAAGTCCTCAATGAGAAGAAAACTTCAATGGAGAATTTTCTGCCACTTGCCAGTGCAGTTACAGATGTTTTTTTAAACTTTGATGAATCAGTAGATCAGAAGTTTTTCTGTATAGGCCAGTGGGTTTTATATTGTGGCCAAGTTGTCTGACAGTAGAAGATTAATCGCTTTGGTTCTAGAGCCTCTGAAGGCCGAGGGAGCTGAGCCATGGCAGGGGAGTGTTCAGAGTGAAGGGTACATATTGGAGACAAAGTGAAGAAAGAACAATTCTCCTGAGTGACTGAATTAAGGTTGAGCAGACTTCTAAGCACAAGGAGTGGCCTTCGTCAGCTCTCAAAGCTAAGAAACGAGAGAGAAGGACAAGTTCCCAAACCTTAGTCCCTTCAGTCCTCACTGGAAGGTCAAAGGGAAATCCTTGGATGAAGTTATCAGGGGCAGTTATGGTTAGGGTTACACTTCCAGACATAGGGCCCCGTGGATTTCTGAAGCTGGCAGGGGAGTGCCATGGTTCTGAGGGAAGGATATATAACCAAAGGTCAAGCTAAGCAAAGACAGACAAAGCAAAAAGGACAAACCACTGAATGAGAGACCTAGGAACCAGAGAAATCCTCCTACCTATGAAGTTAACTAATGTGGCATGCAAGTTCTGGCAATGGCACCGAAAGATCCCAAAGGAGAGAAGCTCCACAGATAGGTAGCGGAGCTCAAGACTGGAGGTCTGGCCCCCAGGTGCCTCACACACTGCTTATCTCTCTGAGTCATAGCCCCATTATGATAGATTCTCTGTGCAGCAGAGAAACAGACTGAAGGAAAAGCAGAAGGGGGATTTATTCTCTTTGAGGACATGGGAGAGAATGAGGGGAAGGATGAGGAATTATCTCTCTCTCTCTCTCTCTCTCTCAATTAGACAAAGGGAGACAGGCTTTTATGGCCTCTTACCAGGGGTGGAGTTTGGAGGGGATGTTTAGATATACCTGAGGGAGCTGACTAGGGGTCCTCCCTGAGTTAGCAGGAAGGTGAAAGTAAATTATATCCTGGGCTGAGTTGGAGAAGAGTAGAGGTGGTCTTTTGTTTTAAGGACATGGGCCATATTAGATGGCCATCATAATGATTTTTAGCTATTCTTGCTAGGGCCAGAACCTGTAATTAACTTCCAGCATGATACCAAGGAAGCTGTGGCCCTCATTTTCCATATACTGGAGTAGTGGGTTCTGTGTGCCTTAATTTCAAGGAGACATTTTTGAGAAAGACAGCACTTTCTGGAAGACAAACCTGGCAGAATACTTTATAAAGTTCTATAGCCAAATACACACAGAAAAAAAAAAAAAAGTGTGTGACAAGTTTTCTCAAATAATTGCTATAAGCAAAAAGAAACTCAGGCTTCTACAGCTAGGATGAAGTCTGCCTGAAATTTAGTCAAATAGAGGAAAATATCATTTTTTTTCTTGACCTAAGGAGTTATAGGAGTCTAACCTAAGATATATAATTGATAAATTGGTAAGACAGAGTCTACAAGTTTTTACATTGCATTGGTAGCGGCATATCCTTCTGTACAAGATTTTTCTTCAAAAAGAGGTGAGGCCCAGACTCTAAGACTAATAGGAAACTAAAGTACTCTAAATATTACTTGGAGTTTTTTTAGTTGTACCAGCATCCTCTTTAGAAAATGTATTCTTGTAGCTGAGTAACAATAAAGCTGAAAAACTATTTTACAATTCTCAGTAAAACATTAGGATCTAAACACCCTGGTGGGACTTGTGTCAGATTCTCATTGAAATGTTGTAATAAGCCTGACAGAGCCAGTGCTTCCAAAGAGATAAGGGCAGAATGGGCCTTAACAAATATTAAACAGCAGAAGTATCCAGCACCAGTAGCTCTTTCTGATTTCCATGATGGACAGAATAAAAAGAATGTCAGCCACTAAAGATGGTAAAGGCAATAGCAATCACCTCAACCAGAAGAAATATTCATTCCTGTCAAAAATGCACAAAATGAATACAATTATGTTACATCTCTACACCTAAATTCAACTTTTAGAGTTGTTGTGACATTTGAAAATTGAAAAATTATTTTTCTTTCAGTTTCCTCTCCTATAAAATATTGCCTCAGTAGACAATGCAAAAATTGTGGGGTCATGAAGCTACTACCCAGATTTAAGAAGATAGGCTGGAAGGTCAAGCAGTGCGCCCCTTAAAAGGAAGGTTATGGAGCTTTGAGTGTAATGTCAAAGGTGCGGTGGAGACCTCAGAATGTAGAAGCCAGGAATGTGGATAAATTGAAGAAAGCAATAAGGGTGGAGCTACCCCAGGGTCTTGGAGCTCACACCTTGCCACAGGTTACCAGATGCTGGACGTAGAACTTTGGGATTCAACGTTTGCCCTACTGGATCTCGGACTTGCTTTGGATCTGTTCTTTTTTATCCCACTCACATATTTGCACCTTCTAAAATGAGAATGTTTATCCTGTGCTATTGTATGTGGACAGTGTTTAACTTTTTTCATTTTTTCAAGGACTTACAGCTAAAACTTGCCTTAAAGCTCAGAGAAGGCTTCAGACTCAGACTTTTCAGTGTTGTTGAAGCCGTTGCTTTTTTAACAACTCTTGAAGATGGACTGAGGGCTTTTTGCACAAATAAATACATGTGATTATTTTCTGGGCTCCGATGAAATGCTATGGCTTTATCAAGATGTAGCCTCAAAGTCTCAGGTACGCATAGGTGGGGCTTTTCAGAGAAGATTGGATCTGGTGAAAGTGATAGGAGGATGAAAGGTGTAATGTTGGGTTCAGGGTTCATGATTACTCCAATTAGTCCATTGATTGTTTTAGCATAGTTTAAGGTGTAAACAATGGGAAGAGTGCCCTGAATGTGTTTGCACCAACTGAAGAGGGGGTACCCTGGAAGGGATCAGAAAAGAGAAAGACTTGCTGATATACCTATTTGATTAAAAAAAAAAAAAAACTGACAGAAGAAATGTGTATATTATTCTCATTTTTTAGGTTAATAAATTGAGGCCCATGAAGATTACCCTTAAGAAATACAGAATGCATAATGATGGATATAAAATCGTGGTGTTCAAAATATAGTAGCACTAGGGCCAGTTAGATAGGTCAGAGGACTAAGCACCTGCTTAGACAAGCACAGGGACTGGGTTCAATCCCCAGCACCACAAGCTGTTCCAGGCCCACTGAGCTGTTCACTGAGACTAGGTGTAGTGGTGCATGCCTATAATCCCAGAGCTGTGGAGGCTGGAAGTAGGACGATGACTATGAGTCTAAGTTGCGTAGCATGACCATGTACCAAATACATTAATATACTAGTATGTCAATTACTAGTATTGGGTATTAGTATATTAAACATATGTGTGTGTATGTGTCTGTGTGTGTGTATACTTTACTATATGGGCTATATAAATTTGGAAAATGGAAACTGAATAAAATTAAGTAGTCTCGTAACTAAAAGATTTACAATTTATCTACTTCTTGCACACTGGCTAGTGACTAGTACCATGGGCAGTAAAGATGGAGTGTCACTGACTTCAAAGAGTGTTTTAGTTAACGGTACTATTCCAGCCTAAAACTTAAAGGTAATTCTGTTTTCTCCTAAAGTGAACAGTGAGTGAATAGTGAAGCATCCAACAAATAGCAGGCATTCAATAAAGATTCATCTCTTTTCATTCTTTAGAAAAAAAATAGCCATTCTATTAACATTCTTCAAAATGCTTTTGTATATTTTTCCCTGTCAAGATTTTATTGGGAGAGGAAAGTTTCTCTCTTGAACTTTTCCTGAGAAGCCAAAACTGGAGCAATTTGCTTACTCCTATGAAAGTTAAAAAGAAGGGATTTGCCATTCAGTCCTCCTTGCCATGCTGCTAAAATGAGCTGGACTTCTGTCAGCCGTTTTCCTCCATGAGCTATAATTTCACCACGTAGCATCTGCCCAGCATGACTCTCTCCATGCTTATCGCAACATGTAGAAAATGAAATTCCTACTATCAATCTAATCGAATTTAATTTCTGAATTCCAGGAAATAGTGTTTATTTAGCTATTTGCTATCATGGCTAAATATAAGTTTGTATGAAAACCGAATTACAAAATTTTTTTCTATCGAGTGTGGGATTCTGTCCTGAAAGAGCCAAACAGAAAGTAATTTGGGTCAAGTTCTAGTGTAGAGCTAAAGTCTAATTTTCCAGGCTCAGCGAATTTTTACCAAGGTCAACAAATTCAAGTTTTTCATTTTTCTGAAATAACTTTCATGCATATCTACATTATAAATTCTCCAAATTTCTAACTGTTCTGACCTTAGTTTTATAAACTGTAATAATCTCTTAAAACACCGTTTATGAGGTGAAGTATGCACAGTCATCGAAACTATTAATGTCTTCAATCATTTTAACATAACTGAAACCATAGCTAATTATTGAATATGCTCTTAAGAAGTTATATTTGTTTCTACAAAGGAGGAACAAAATGTAAAGTAAGCAATTTATTATAGCTTCCTTTCTTTTTCAAATTAATTCAGAGAACATTAAAACATTTTCAAATTCATGTATGACTGGTACAGTTATACCAGACAATAAAACATTGTCACTTCACATGACTGACATTTAACATGGTACCATCAATTCCAAAATCACCTAGTGCTGAGTAACAACTGCACGGCATAAGCCATCACTATGGGGAGGAAAATTGGTTGGAAAGTGAATGTTTTAGAATGTGTCACAGCTATAACAAAGTGCCTGGTACTGAGTACCTTACAGGAAGAGAAATCCTTCACAATTTTATAGGCCAGGGAGCTGGAGCTCCAGGGCCTGGTGAGCTCAGTGTTTGGTGAAAGCTGCTTTTTTTGTTTCTAGTATGACTCCTTGGTGCTGTGTCCTTGCATGGCAGAAGACATAAAGACTTCTGAATGAAATGATTTGAGTCAGCTCTTTTACAAAATCTCATTCATGTGTCAGAGGAGAGTTGGGATCTAATTACTTTCTTAATGCTCCACTTTTTAATATGATCATGTTGACCACATAGTTACATCAGAATTCTGAGAGGAACACACTTAAATCATAGCAGTATTGATAAATACAGTTACATAAGCAATTAAAAATTTATATACAAACTCCAATAATTAGGTAACATAAAAGCTGTACCTTAGTAAACCTATGGGAAAAACTTTGGAAACTATCATCTTTTGAATTTAAAGAAAAAGAAATACTGATTCTTGAAAGTTCTTTCTAATTATGAAGAGGCATTCTTTTTAAAACAGAGACTTGAACATTGTCTTGTTTGTTTATGCTTTTTTACTCACACAATGTCAAATGCAGCCAGATTTAAAGAAAACAAAGCAAACCAAAAATTAACAGAAACTGAGTCTCAAAGGATATCATCTTCAGCCCAGTGCTTCATCTCATGTATCCCCAAGCATGGTTTGTCTCTCCTATCAGTACTTTATGAAAGAAAGTGAATTGGAAAGCAAGCATTTAAAGCGTGTTTCCAAGGTGAAATGTGTTTGAAAACACTAAATATATTGCTCTTCAATGTTAAGATAGGTCTATAATGGATGAATCTATTAACTAACATAGATCATTTAGTTCATACTATATATTTAAGCATAATATTTTCTTTATTACAGTTTCATGTTTTCATCTTTTTGTAGTGGTTTTTAGGATCTATAACAAAAAAGATAAAGAAAATATAAACTTTTAAGAGAGTGATTTCTGCTAAAAGTCTGAAATGGAAATATTAAGAGGAGTAATAATGTTTGAGTCTCTATCTCTGTTATCTCCAAGTATAAAAAACAAACATAGATGTCAATTAGTGAAACACTTATTTTCTGATTTAAATATCTATCTATCTATCTATCTATCTATCTATCTATCTATCTATATCAACAATTTCATTCCTAGAAGGAGTGGTTGAGGTTTTTTTTTTTTTTTTTTTTTTTTTTTTTTTTTTTTTTTTTTTTTTTTTTTTTTTTTTTTTTTTTTTTTTTTTTTTTTTTTTTTTTTTTTTTTACTTTTTTACCTAAAAAAAATGAAACCAGCATTTTAAAGTTATTTTAGAATTATAAGATACCTTTATTTTCTTTGTGCTCCCTGCCCCCGGGGAAGCTGAGACTGGGTGTGGTGGCATGTACCTATAATCTCAGCTCTTGGGAGGCTGTAAACAGGAAGAACACTATGAATCTGATCTAGTAGTGAGACCATGAACACCCTATAGACCCTTCCCTAAAATAGAAGAAAAGGATACCTTTATTATCTTCATATCTAGCATGAATATATATTTGCAAGTATATATGTGTCTCAAGTTCTGTTGTCTAGGAAAATAGAAGTTACATGAAGAATTATTTAATGTTCTAGCTGCCTATAAAATTAATTCTTCAGACAGCAGATCATCAAGGTATTGCAACAAATACTGTGAAATTCATATTCATTTGTTAACTGAAATTCTGTATCACTTGTAATTTTTCCCCTTTCCTAGGATCATATTTCACTGGCATTCTTTTAATTACAAAAGTTTTATTTTCTTTATTACAGTACCGTTCATTTTAGAGAATGCCCTATTCAATTTCAAGAAAAGTCCAAAGGTTTCTTGCATCCCTTAATAAGTTCAATCAATTTTTTATATATTCACTTCTGTGTTTAGATATGGTTCGTTTTTAATATCTGCAAAATCTTATAGTAATGTCTAGGATGCTTAAAGTCAAAGGTCTTGTGTTTACTTTTTGATACAATGCAATTCCTAAAACATGGACACTACACTAATAGATTTTTATGGGACTTATAAAAGTGAATAGCTATATGGAGATAAATGAGCAAGAGTGGCTCTTGAGGTCCATGGTAATGTAAAAGTGGTGGCTTTTAGTGAACATAGAGCAAAAGAATGATTACAGTAAAGGACGCTGAATTTCCACAATTGAAGAGAAGAGAAAGATTTTATCAAGTGGAGGAAAATTTGGCCAATAATAGACATCAGCCTATTAGCCAATAATGGCCATCAAATTAATGTCAGTTCTTTGCTATATAATTTTATATCCTTTCATTGGCACAACAGAAACAGAAACAGTTATAAACCCAGAGATGATTTATAAAAGTGTTTTCCTTTAATATCGTGAAGCAGTAGGTTCACATTATTTTAATCAAAAGTTTTTTTCCTAGAGAAAGAAATCATTGCCATTATCACTAAATGAAATCTGTCTTTCTTTTTAAATTCTATTTCAGAAAGTTTGTGCAACTATTTCACAAAGCTGATTGATTCAGATAAAGTAAAAAGTTTGACTACTGTATGTTAAACACACAATGAAAATATATGGAGAAATTAATTCAAGCCTTAGATGTAAGTTTTAAAATAATCAATCTTAATGTATAGGGAGCATAAAACAATTATTTTTATGTACACTTATATAAAATAAACTTATTTATGGAGATCTAGTATTTTATTATATCTTTAAATTCTTTAGAAAAAGAAATAGTCCTCTTAAATAGTCCTCTTACTCATACATCTTTTTACAATTAGAAAATCAATAATGTGCTTACATCTTAATATAAGGAAGAGAAAAATAGCATAAATATAAACATTTTCTTAAAATTTACCCTGTGAGTATTCCCTTTCCAACATGCTGGGTGATTTTTTGAAAAAAGAAATAAGTCAATAAACAGTATGCATCATATCTCTTTTTCATAAAAATATATTAAAAGATTCCCCTGAATCACTAAATCTTTATTTTTAACATTTATTCATCAGCCTAGCCGACCACAGTAATTTGTTAGCTGAACCAGGAACTGTAGCATGAGGACATTTGTCATTTGGCAGGTGTAAAGGACACCTCTAGAATGCATAGGAAAGGGAGAGGGGTGTATCGAGATCATCAGTATTGAACACAGACAAGTATTCGCATTGATGTGGTGGCACACGCCTGTAATCCCAGCACTCGGGAGGCTGAGGCAGGAGGATTGGTGTGAGTTCGAGACCAGCCTGAGTTACAAAAGTGAGCTCAAGGCCAGCCTCAACTGCATAGCGAGACCCTGTCTCAAAAAGACAAAAAAAAAAAAAAAAAAAAAAAAAAAAAAAAAAAAAAAAAAAAGTATTCGCATTGATATTCTCAATACTGAGGCCATTAATGTCCTCAATTACTGAGCGCATCAGGTGTAAAAATGTGGCAAACAATTGCCCAAGAACAAGTAAGTGTATAGAAATGCTCTATAGAAATGTATATATAAATGCTTGTTGCGTTGTTGACTCCCCTAGTTACTTTCTCTATGGACTTCGATGAGGGAGCATCTTCATGGCCACAGAGGATTTGGCTCAGAGCACTGTTTTCAGATTAATTCTAAAGCAATAAAAGGTGATGGAACAACAGCCACCCAGATAGAGCCTAGATCCGTTAGCTCAACTTAATCAGATAAGGTGAGCTGTGCAGAACAAAGAAGACCTTTCACCATGCAGGAGTGTTTTGCTGATGCTTTTGTTTCACAGCTGGCCAAAATAAAATCGATAACATTGAGCCACAAGAAGCAAGTTCAGCCTTTTTAGTTCAGGAAAATTTTGCCACATCACAAGCTAAAACTTTCACTCTTCATAGAATAAAGTCATCCTTTAAATTAATTGCTCAATAATTGGCCTTTGAAAATACACATAAATACTATAAAGAAGTCTTATGGGCCTAAAAATAATGAAATGAGCAGTCTGAGGTGATTCGAGTTATGCAGACACTGGCACCTCATGTGTACAAGGGGCTGCCTTGGCCCGCAGCTATCAGTCAGGATATTCCACAGCCTAGAGAAAAGGGAAAAGCAGAGTCACCTGTTTTAGCTGTGGAGCGGGGACACATTCTGCGTAAGATTGCTTCGATGCATCTGTAAGGGCAGCACAAGACTTTCCAATGTCTGTATGAAGTGTAGACAAGGCTATCATTGGGCAAAGAATTGCAAATCCAAAATGGATGTGGAAGGGCGACCTACTCTGGGAAGCTTCCACCTAGGCCTTTCCTGTTCCCACCAAGTAGTATGGGCACTACTCCATACAGAGATTCCCTGTGGCAGCCTGGCCCAGCCAGGTGCAGCAGATCTGACTAGGGGAGTTGGTATCTATTTGCTGCTGCAGGCTCTGATATGTAAGAAGTTGAAGGGACAAAAACCCAGCTGGCCCCACCTCCGGTGTGCTGGCATGAACTTCGGGGCCCCTTCCTGTTTTTAAACTGCCAGCCTGCCTGTGTTACAACACTCGTGCCAGTCTTAGCAGCAGGAAGCGCTAGGGCCATCAGGTAAAGGATTGGCCAGGCAGGTGAGCAGCAAGGCTCCAAGAGGTATGCCTTTCACTTGGTTTTGCTTCCATGCCACCCGTGGCAACACACCACACCTATAAGTACCCAAAATCAAGATGGGCCTAGGAATCAAGGCGCACACCTCTGGCAGCCTGTGTCTGCCAGCAGGCACTTAAGGCTGACAATGGCTCAGCTTAACAGGTACTGCTTTCCAAACATTTTGTGAAACTTTTCACTTGTCCCTTAAAAAGGGAATTTCTTACAAACGTCAAGGTCAAGGATGTATTGAAAATCCTCACTGTAAGCTCAAAATTAAGCTACAAAAACAGAAAGGTTAATCATCCCCTAGTTGATAAAAATAAATTTCTTTCTTTCTGAATCTTTTTAAGAGATCTCTTCTAATTGACCTATAAAATATTCTGACTAGTCTATTTGTAATTACAATCTTCTAAAATTGTCAGAGTTATAGTAATTCAATTTGGCCAAAAATATGCTCTAGTACACTCTCATTTTATAAGCAGGTAATCAATATGTATGCTCTTCTAATCTGTACAGATTACCTGTGCATATTTGTATGTCTATAAGATCCTTTGTGTATCTGTTGGCATATCAATTCCGTAAGAATTTATTTTTTTAATTTGAGAGCTGTAGTTTTTATCTCTTTTTCTTTCTTTCACATTTTGGATCATTTATTCATAATGTAATTCGTGTTATAAATTTAAAAGCATATCTTTACCTGAGTTGCCATCTGGTCAATATCATATCAAAATTGATTTTCTCAGAGGTCATCAGTAATTTGTAAAGCCAACTAAATGGGAACACTTTGGACTATAGAATTGGACAGATTCCAATTGGTGAATAAAGGAGCAGCTGCTATGAAAAATTATTCAAGCCTTTGTTCATTAATGGGAAGCCGAGTAATCTCCATAGTCTTATGTGACATACCCCGAAAAGTTGCTTAAAAAGCGTACTATTGTAACATGTTTACACTGGTGATTTTCAAAAGACTAAACTTTATAGGCAATGAAGTTTTATGATTTAAAAGTATTCTGGTACAAAACTAAATTGAGAATCTTTCATATGGAGATGGCATTGATATTTTCATCATACAGTATATTAAATATATTCATGCACTCAGATGTACAGGTCTTCCAAACTGTAAAACGGCATTGTTTATGATGATAGATTTTTTTCTCCCATTTCTGACATTTCCTTTCTCTTGAGCTCCAACTCCTTGTGATAGGAGGTCCATGTCAAGCCAACAGGAGATCACAAGTTAGTAGTAATAACAAAAAAATGTAAGTGATGTGTATGATATATATGTAGCATTACATTTGAGGATCTCAAGATATTAAGCAGTCTAGATAATGCCACATACTTTAATAATATCGCATTTAAGGACAACAAATTAGGTAAAAACTTTTTACATATTATAGAGATGATTGATTAAAAAGGTTATGGTATGTCAAAATGGAAATTTAAGTGTGCTGCAAAATATTACCATGATTTCTATGCTATAATATTATGTATGCGTTTTGATGTAAATTTTCTGTGTAAAAATTATATAACTCTTATCTGCTAATATTCTATAGGGTTTCAATTACTAGAGTACCTATGGTTAAGTGAAAATAATAGTTCTACTTTATATTTCAGTGTTTGATATTCAGATAAAATATTATGTTACATTCACTGTTCCAATTAGAATGTAGCATTGTGAATCTTATGGTTCTTCAATAACTGCGATTTGGAGACCACCAAACATTGGAAAAAATAGATGGCTTATGAGGACAGCCAGTGTTTTTGCTGCAGCCCTCTCAACTCAGTGATGACCCAGAATGTGAGGGAACTTACTCAGCAATATCTTGTAACTCTGCTGAGTTATACAAACTACCCACCAAGGAGATTGTGACAACAAAGAGGAAAGAAATCAATGGTGTGTATAGTGCACATAAGGAGAGCCACTACAAAAGAAAAGTCTTTCAAGGTTTAGGTAATGCAGCTAGGTAATGCAGTGGCTTTGATGATACAGATGGCTAACACAAAGAGAAAAAATGTGAAGGACTATGTATAGTTCCATGATAAATCCTTAACCGACTAAGCTTGACAGTTGGCAAAAGCTAAAATTTAATTAATACAAGTTTCACTTCTCTCAGTCTTTAACATTCCTACAAATACGCAACACCAGGAAAGAAAATCATCTGCAGAGTCCTCCAACTTCAACTGACCAAACATCAACTGCAACTACCAAAACACAAAAGGAGATGTTGGGAACAGCTGAGCTGGAGGTCATTCATGCATTGGAGCCAAGAGCACAGATCACCAGAGGAACAACCTGAGGACATGGAATGCCCAAGGTGAACAGATGTTCCAGCCAGGAGAACATGGGATGTGAGAGACGAGCTAGTTGTTAGGCAAAGCGGTTTCACATGATCTCAACCTGTCAAGAGTATAAATAAATGTGCTGTGGCTGTTGAACAGTTTTTGCTTCATCAAGAGAGCTACACCTGACCGCAGCTTTTGGTTTCTTATCTTCACTTTTTCACTTTCTCACGCTGGGAATTTCAAGAGCCACATTGTCCACCTGGACTGTTATGGGCTGAATAACTCAGCTCCTAACCTCACAAAACTAGAATCGGGCTAAATTTCAGTGGAACGGAAGGCAAAGTCTCACCGGGATCACCACCCTTCCCACCGCAGTTGTACTGCAGGCTTGCAAGGATCAAGCAGCACAGATCCGAGCTCCATGTAACCCCTTGGCCTACCAGTGACAGGAGAAACATGCCCTGAAGTGAATTTGTTTCTCTTTGTATTTTAAAAGAAATATTTGTTCCTGACTTTATATGAATATGAACATTGTTTTTAAGTTTTCTTTGTTGTTGTTTTGCTCTATTCATGTTTACATTTCCTCCTTCTTTCTATCCCTCCTATTTCTCTCACATTTCTCAAAGCTTGCACGATGTTCATTTATCCTTCAAATGTGCCTCTAATCTCATTTTCTTCTTCTATTTTCTCCTCTTACCCCTTTAAAATTTTCTGCCCTGAGGATGAAATTCATATACTGTCAGTGATATTTACTATAAACAACCTTTTCACTTGATTTAGATTTTGTTATATAATTAAAAATCATGTTCATGTGGTTAAAAGTGGCAAATCAATATTACCACAATCTTTAATTTTCTAGGCTACTGTTATTCACTGTTGTTATAGACACTATTATTTTTAGTACTATTAATATTAGTACTATAGATTGTACTAATTTTGTCAAGGTGACATAATTGTACTAATCAGTATTTCTTCCCTTCTATGCCAAGACCATGATTACCTGATAGACAACACTATCAGCCAGTACCAAAGAACCTGGGACTAGATCAAAGATGCAGTAACTTCTCATCCCCAATAAAATGAAGAGGTAGGATCTTGTAATAATCTCAGAAGCTAGAAGTTAGTTATACCTAGAAGTTATCTCTAAAAAGTTGTTATTTCCAAAGGAGTTCTTAATACTAAGAACAAAGCTACCTACTATAAGCAGTTTACAAGTATTAATTCAGAAACTAAAAACAAAAAAAATGGAAAGACATGGAAGGTGTAGCCCCAGACTTCCTGCTGTCAAAGGGTACCAAATAGGCAGTGTTGTCAATAATTTGAAAGCTACCATTCTAATCTCTCTACAATAGTAACAGTAGAAATAATGAAATAAATGAACAAGAGTGGAGAAAAATGAAATTGGCAATAATGTCTAGAAATAATGACCATAGTGAAGGAAGTGGCTAGTGAGTGTAGACTAGATATAAATTAAAAAAAAAAAAAACTAGTGAAATTTAGAAAAATAATAAAAGTACTAAAAGGCAAAAATACAAAAGAAATAGAATCCATGAAACAGATTCAAATGGATAGCTTGGAGATCAAAAGTTCTATTGAAAATGTACACCGCACAGTGAACCAGTATGAGGACAACGGCAAATAAAGAAAACATATTTGTGGTTAGTGATCATGAAAACAATGATTTCTTTAAAATACAAAGGTATCATGAAGAGGCAATCAAACAGTTGCTAGGTGACAGAAACAAAAATAATGTATGATTAACCACAATCAATGATAAATCAGGAAATAATGTAAATGACATAGAAAACTTGTTCACAGGCTAAAAGCTTTCCAAGCATGAATTTGGGATACACTAGGCGAGGCATATAGAACTCCAGATAATAATGATAAAATCCCAAAATCTCTACGCTAAGGCACATAGTAGCAAAGATTCCAGAAATTCAAGAAAAGAATACAGTACCAAAAGCTTAGAGAAAAAACTAAATCACCTACCAAGAAAAGCCCAACATAATCACAGTAGAAACCTTAATACAAGCCCTTAAACCAAGTAAATCTCAAAGCATTTCAAGCCCTAGAATAAAACAACCTCCAAAACAAATTAGCTTGCCTGATTGAATTATCTTTCAAACTTGAAGGAGAATAAAATTTTTCCACCACAACCCATAAAGAAATCCTTGAGCACTAAGCCAGCACTGCAAAACTTTATGAAGAATAATTTACAAAGACATAATGAAGACTAAATTTCTATGAATCTCAGTAGAAAGAAACTTTCAGGCAAGGCACGCTGTTAAGCCTAAGGGAAAGCAGAACAGGAATGATGCATAACAAATACAAGTCAAAGCATATCATTTATAACCATCAATGTAAATTGCCTCAATTAATAACTGACATAGCTTGGTGGAATAGATCAAGAAACAAGATCCAACAATTCTGCCTACAAGAAACACATTTAATTCTAAAATTAATTAATAACATCCTCTTGAACAACCAATGGATTACAGATGAAATTCAAGAAAAATTTATAGTTTCTACAACTAAGTGATAATGCTAATACATTGGAACAGATGATATGTAGTGAAATTAATCCTATTAGAAAATTTATAGTGGGGAATTAACACAGAAGAAAAATAATGAAATCAAATAGACAACTTCATGTTGAACTTCTAAAAGAGATGAAGTTAATCCAAAAGTTCACAAAAGGGACAAAATTACAAAGACCAGGGCAAAAATTAATGCACTAACACTTAGAAAACAACATTAAGAATCAATGAATCAGAGAGCTGGTTCTTTAAAGTGCAAATAAAATTGAAAAACTCTTAGCCAATCTTGTCAAAAAAAAAAAAAAGGGAACAAACAACTTAAATCTATGTAATAAAGCATGAACATATGAAGTCAGTACAGATCCTGCAGAATTACAAAAAATCATCAATAATACCTTAAGAACCTGTATTCTAATAAGATGAAACACATAGAAGAAAGGGAAAGATATTTATTTATTTATTTATTTATTTATTTGTTTATTTATTTATTATGTCCTAGGGCTGGGGCTGGAGCAGCACGTGGTGCCAGGCATTGAACCGCAGTCCTGGGGTTGCCTAAGCTTTCCTAAACTGGCACTTTAGACCATTGGACCATCTTTCTGGCTCAGGACAGATTTTAGATAAATATAAAATATCAAAATTGCATCAAAAAGATATAAAAATGCTAACTAATCTAGTGTCAGTCAATAAAATTAATGATTTAACTAAAAACTTACAAACAAAGAAAAGCCTAGACTCTAACTGATTGATCATTAAATTCTTAAAGAAATTTAGAAAATATTTAATTCCGCTTCTTCTCATAATCTGTAAACCATTGGCCAGATAAAGAATACTCCCAAATTCATTCCAAGAAGCAAGCACAATCTTGATGCCCAAACCAGAGAAGGATCCAACTAGAAAAGTGAACTATAGGGCAATCTCCCTAATGAACACAGACACAAAAGTCCCCAGTAAGATGCTGGCAAAGAGAATGCATCAAATCATTACAAGATTATCCACAACGACCAAGTAGGTTTCATTTTAGAGATGCAATAATTGTTCAATATACACAAATCAATAAATATAATAAGCCATGTTAACAGAACCAAGATTATAAAAATATATGTTCCTCTCAATAGATGAAGAAAAAGCATTTGATGGAATTCAATACCCATTCATGATTTTAAAAAATACAGAAAATTGGAACAGATAAAATTTTATCTCAATTTGATATGTCACCTACAATAAACAGCCAAATTGTATTACGTAGTTAAAAAAATGCAAGCTTTAACTTTAAAATGAGGAACAAGATAAAGATGACCACTATCAATACTCCATTCAATGTAATTCAGAAAACATTAGCCAGAATACACAAGACAAATAAATGAAAGGAATAATTATAGAGAATAAAACATTAAATTGTCATTATTTTGTGGACGATATAATACTCTACATGGAAGACCCAAAAATGCCATCAAAGTGCTCCTTTTAATAACAAAATTTTGCAGCACAGATGGATACAAAACTATGACTCTAAAATCGAATAAATTCAGATAAATGCTTTTACCTGAATAACAAACTCACCAACAGAGAAATTAGGGAAACCACACAGTAGCATAAAAAAGAAATACTTAGTAATTAGTTTAATGAGGGAAGTAAAAGACCATTACATTGAAAGCTATAGTACTCTGAAAAAAAAAAAAAAAACATTGAAGTAAGTATCAGAAAAGGAATATTTGTTAATCTTGGGTAGGTAAGGCAATATAGTGAAATTGGCCAAAATTCCAAAGTTGACATATTGGTCTTATGCAATCCTGAGCAAACTACCAATAGCATATCTCACAAAATTAGAGAACAAAGAGATAAATTTCATTTGGAACCAGAGGAGATCTAGAATAACCAAATAATTTTGACTAATACAGACAAGGTAGCAAGCATCACAATTCCTGATTTGAAATTATACTGTATGCCGGTTGATACATTGTGTCAACTTGGGAAGTTCAGAAATGTAGTTAAGTGACATAGCAGAGAGCCAGTATTCTTAGTATGTAAACCTCTGCATCCTGTGCAGGATGAGGGTATGGACATTGTGTGAGTTTTACACCCCCAGCACCAGGGTAGATTGTTTATAATACAAGGAGGAAAGAGAGGCTGGCTAGAATCAGCACCTGTAACTCTTCCCTTTGCTCTTTGCTGTTTTCTGCTACCATGAACTGCTGCTCTCTGCCTTGGGCCACTCTGGCCAGGAGCCAGCCAAGTACACACTGAAACCTTCACAAACTGTGAGCTAAATAAACCTTTTTGTCTCAGTTACTCTTTACTCATTGTTGGCACATTCAAAATGAAGAAAGGAAAAGTTTATTTAGCTCACAGTTACTGGCCATATTCAGCTGGCCCAAGGCTGAATGGAACAGGGCAGAGAGCATCCAGTTCATGGTGGCAGAGCAGCAACAATTGCGACAGAGGAAATCGACCATTCTGGGGAGCAGAAAGCAACAGCAACAGCTTGAGTCTGTCTCTCTGTCACTCTTTATATTCTAATCAGGCTCTCTGCCTTAGAATATCCTCACTAGACCACACCCATAGTCTCATTTGATCCAAATCTTCCCCTTCTTAGTATCTTTCCAAAAGAATCAAAAGCATCATACAATAGTAATCTATGTATGCTCATGTATAGCAGCACAATTTGTAGTAGCTAAATTTTGGAAATAGGCACAATGCTCATTAGTGGATGAATGGTTAAATAAGATGTGGTATTCTTTATATAGTAGAGTACTATTATTCCACCACCATACACTAGAAAAAGTTGTAGGTAAATGGATGTGACCTGAGACCTTATTATTAAAAGAAATAAATTGGACATGTATTCACATATCGCATCGTTCTCTTTTGTGAGAAATAAAGACAGTAGATAAGTACTAGAAAGTACAACAAGTATGGAGAAATATGAATAATATGTTCAAATGGGAGAGTGAATGAGGGAAGAGGAGGGGGAAAGAAAGGAAAGTGAAAGAAGAGAGGAGAAGGAAAAATAGAAATAAAATATTTTTGCAAATAAGGAAGCAAACAGGGATTGAAGGGATCAAAAGGGATTGGAGGGAAAAGAATCAAGATATTTTATGAATAAATGCAAACCATGGGATGACCATGATCATTATGGATATCTAAACTATATTGATGAAATTAAATTTCGTTAACCACCAGTCACCGAAGTTCAGTCAACACTACTGTTGCAAGCATCTCACCCTGTCCTGAAGTTCACTGATGTTCGTTATTTCTTTAGCTGTCTACAGTGATTCTTGAGCTCACATTTTCTCCCCACGTCACTTTCTTAAGATATTTTGTCACTTTCTGATACTATTTCATCATCCAAACTGTTGTTTATTTTTATATCCATCCTTGGTTTTTAAAAAATAAAAGAAAAGAGAAATTCTAAATATCTTCGAAAAAGAGTTTAAAATCATATGTTCATTGCTCAACTTCAGAACATCCCACAGATAAGAAATGTTTTATTCTTTATATCCTATTATCGTAATTCAAAATTATTTCCATATTACAATTGTAATTTTAATTGTAGCTACAACTTATCTCTATTTTTAATCATACTATTTGTTGAATATTTTAAGCATATTCAATATTTGCAACATCTATGTAACATTATTTTGAGATCTTTTGAATTTAAACTGGAGAAAGACCATGTATTAAGTAGGCTTTTCTAGCAGAACTCATTCAGTATCAAATGGTTATACAAGGGAGTCATGAGCTGGTCTTATGGATCAGAATTGGAAGAAGCCCAATGAATATTACTGGATGAGAGACGAATGAACCCCAAATGGTCATTTGCACCTTGAATAGTCGGAGAATCCAGTAGCAGCCAAAGGCCTCAGGCTTGAAAGCTAACTTCAGAATCATCAAATATGAACCAGAGCATGGAAGTGTCTGTATGCTCAGGAAGCCTGAAGGAACTGGAAACTAACAGCCAGAGGCAGCAGAGAGGACCAGACCTTCTTAAGAAAAGTGAAATAGAAAACCCAGTGAGACAGATCCATGAAAGCCCACAGTGAGTACGGAGGTCAGCTCCAACAGCTCTAAACCACGTGGTGATGTGCATCCCTGAACTGACTCCACTTCTCTGGTAACAATATCTATCCTAGATTCCTATCACTGGGAATAATAATGACACCTACAAATTAAAAGAGATGTTTCATTTGGCAGGCAGTTATTGTTACTGCCATCACTGTGACTAGGAAGCAGGAAGTGTCTGGAGAAGACCGTGAGAGAGAGGTGCCTTGTCTGTCATGCCCCAGTGATCTCATTCTTCCAATCAGGCCCATTTTCCTAATGGTACATTGAGCTTTGGATTCATCAGTGGATTAACAAACCGATGAGGGGAATATGGACATGACCCAGTCACCTGCCACATGCCCAACTTCAGAACTCATTGCGTATCCAACCATATTATACAGAAACAACTACAACAGGAGAATGTGTGTTGGAGTGAAAGTAAAATTAAGTCAAATGTTAATTTGTATGACAGTAACATTGCAAGTAGTGCCTCTTTCAACTTTGGCTTTCTTTTCTCTTTCCTTCCTTCCTTCCTTCCTTCCTTCCTTCCTTCCTTCCTTCCTTCTTTCTTTCTTTCTTCCTTCCTTCCTTCTTTCCTTCTTTACTTCCTTTCCTTCTTTCTTTCTTCTGACTATGCAATTCAGGCTGGCCTTGAGTTCACTTTGTAGTGTAGGCTGGTCTCGAACTCACAAAGATCCTCCTGGCTTAGTCTCTTTTTAAATAGAATTTAAATATTAATTTATCTTTCATAAAACAATTCTAATGAATAAGACTTACACTGAAAGCTTCTCTTATATGGAGCCCACCAAAATGTATGCACATTTTCATACTGCATTTATTGAGACATCATCAGATTAATACAAGTTACTTTTGGCCTCTACAATTACAGGGGTGATCAGAGTGGTGACGATTACCTTTCAAATATTTATTAGCCTGGCAAACTGCTGCTTAGGTAACCATAGTCATTGAGAGTGTGGCACAGACATCCTTGCTTTCTTGCTGGAGAGCTGGCAGTGTCATAGTTTTCTGTGACATACGTCACTGTCTAGAGTCCCTCATGTGAGTAGAACACCATGTTCTGAAAAAAAATCATATTGTGTTTCTTTTCCTAAACTGTACATACTATTTTTTTCAGACTCTGTATATAGGTAAAGTTTCTTCCTATATAAGTTAATTTTATTCGGTATCTTTTGGCAATCTTTATGGTGGTAGTTTTTGAATCAGAAAAATATCCCTTTATTACTCAGTGTGTGGTTTCTTTCCTTTTTGAGGCAGGGCCACTATTCAGTTGAGGCTGGCCTTGAATCTCATTGTAGGCTAGGCTGGCCATGAGCTTGCTGTGATCTTCCTGCTTCAGCCTCTCAAGTCCTGGATTTACAGGCATGAGCCACAACCCCTGAGCTACTGATCAGTTTTTTTAAAAAGTTGTAACTTTGTGTAAATGTAACATAATTATGAGTTTTTAAAGTTAAGCTAATAAAATTTTTCTTTATTCAAATATTTATACTTTTTATTAAAATTTATCACTATATATAAATGTAGAATACTAAAAAGACTAAGTGCTGAAGTTCATATTTATGCCTTTTATTTTATAATTTATTATAGAAATTTATATTATACTTGATGCTGTTGAATGGTAACTATCAAGTAACAGTTGCTACAAACATTTTAATTCCAGTATATCATTGAATATCACTCTAATTCTCACATTTGGTGAAGATATTGTTTCACAGTTACTTTATCAAAAATATATTATAGCCCAGGAAATATCCTTTTGGAAGTCCTACAAATTATAACATAGATTGTATGTACAAAAGGTATTTTAACATAATAAAATTGGTAATATAGGACTTATCAATGAAATATGCCTTTTTGGTAATTTTGGTAAAATCACTGAAACACATTTCAAGGATCAAAGAATTGTAGCACTCCACATAATTTGACAGATTAACTTTTCATTTATTGTGAAATATGCTGTTACAGCTCATACATACCTTTGATGTCTGTATTATTGTGAACACGACCTAAATATATTTAGAAATTGTGAGCATCTCAAGTAAATTCTGTTGGGTGTAGATTAGAGTGGTGATCCACTCAAACTGGCAAGATGTGTACAAAGTACATCTCTTCAATACTATCATTCATCTATAAAAGACCTGAATCATTTAGTTATTTGTCAATTGCACAGTCAACAGAGAAAGTTTTGAGTATTTCTTCTTTAGACGTAAACCATCTTTATTCAGGTTGCCCATGAAATACATACTTTGCAAAATTTCCCTGCAGATGCGTTCTGAAGTCTGAAAGTATTTCTTTTTGAGATTTTTATAGATAGTTAAGCAGAAGTCAGGAGACAATTCAAGTTACGTTATTTGGAGCTTACTTTTCTAACAAGATGATTAAAATGCTTTATTGTTAACAGTCAACTTCTCCTTTTCCCAATTTGGAAAACTGAGCAAAAATTTAACTATTTTGGCAACATACAAATGGGTTATTAATCCAGATACATTGTTGATTACAAAATGTTACAGGACTGAATGACAATGGCTTGGGATAATACAGTACAATATTATCTTGCAGTATAACTCCTGAAGCATTACTAAATTTATAAATCTGTGAAAATATTTCATAGCACAATTTCAACAAACATTATAGAAGTAAATGTGTAACTGAAATGTGATATATTTCCTAGAGATACTACTTTCACAAATAAACTATATCAGAATAAATTTCTCAACATATTTTAAATAGATCTGTAGAGAAAAAAAAATGTTACTTTTTTTCTGTATTTAGGACAGGATCTATAGGGCATCATTACACAGATCGGACTCAGTGATTTTCCTGTTTCCATACTCTCAAGCGCTAGATTACAGGCATGCTTCACCAGGCCCAGTTTCAATCACTATCTCCGGGTGACCTCACAATGCGCCCCAACAGCGAGGCCAGCAATGCAATCCTGGGTTTGAACCCTGGCTGCTGCACTCTGCCTAAGCAGGCACTTTAGTCCAGCCCAAAAATTGAACGCATTTTCATTTAAAAAAGTAGATGAAAAATATACCTTCACTAAAAGTTATATATTTTATATTAAGTGAGATAAACACAAAAACACTGAGACCATGCTCTGGGGTTTTCTGTATGCATACAACTGTCATGCCCACAATATACAGATTAAAAATTTAAATGTTGATTTAAGTCTTATGTGCCTGGTTCATTATTTATGTCATTCTACTTATTGAAAAACATGCCCAAAGACTTTAGTCGTGGCCATAAAGGTTAACAATTTCTTTTAAATTATCAAAGTATCGATATAATTCCACTCATTGATATGTTCAGTTAGGCCACTAAAGTTTCCCACTGTGGTTTAGTTCCAGTGAACTAAATAACACGGGGATGAGTTTGATTGTTAAAGGATTTAACAAGGACTATAAAATGCTTCCTGAGCTGTTGTGGTTGCTGAAGAGAGTCCCGCTTGCTGGGGCTTCTAGAAATGACGACCCATGTCTCTCAATTTGTTATGAAGCTGAAGAGACCTCTCCTACTGAGGCCAAGCAACTGTCAGCGGCTTCTTCAGCATTTCACCCTAGAATCTGTCCTTTTGATCCTAGTTAAACAGCATAAAGGATGTATGTATGATCTATTCCATTTGTCACCCAAATAAATCAGCTTTAATTCAGGTTCCCAGAAAAGTTATGATTCGTCCAAATCTGAATCATATGTCAGTTTGAAGCCTGGAAAATTAAAGTTTCGGTAGAGTCAGACCATGAAAGGGGAAAACTACCAAAAGGGTACGATTTAAAGGAAGTGACATACACATCTCCTCCATTGTAAATTAAGATGGGCAATTTATAAGAAGAAAGAATCCTTTTGGGTTTTACTATAAGTCTAGAGAGTATCTTGACATTGTCTTCAGATAACAGTTTATATTGAAAGATGATACAAATTAAAAATGTGGGACAAAATAAAACAATTGAAACAGAAGAAAAAGTAAGAAAAAACAACTTTCAAAAATGCTACTAGAGACAGCCAGGGTGTCCACTCTCTTGCTACTCGTCGTTCTCCTAAGCACAGCAGCATGAGGCTGCCTGACCAAGCCGGTGCCGATTTCACAGATGATTCAGCAAAGAGGGACACAGATTAGAATGGATGCAAGAGGGAAAAAGGATTCAGTGAGCACAAGGAGAACTTGGCCATCAAAGCGTATTTATTTTTAAGAGAGCTGTATGCTTCTCTAGTGACCCTACGCCCCAAGATCATGGCTCTGCACTTTATTCACCTTTACGGAGCACTCATCTTCCAGGTGTTCAGAAGATTGCAAACAAGACATAAAACTTGGGCGTTCCATAGTCATTAAAGCTTTCATTAAATATAGGAATCAAGAGAGAGAGAAATTAACCTTTTTACTATAATTACTATGCAATTTATACATATTAAAATGCCAGAAAAAAATTTTAAAAAAGCATTGTTTCGTACATAATCATATAAAACAGTGATATAGTTGTCACCCATTTCTTATTTATTACATTTCTTCTGAATTACATCTACATTCATAAGACATTCATAAAACAGGTAGTATAGAATCTACAAGAATACAGCTCTTCAAGTTTTTAAATGTGAAACAATTAGATGCAAAATATTGAAAATAATATGCTAAAATCATATAGAATTAAAAGTAATAAGCAACCATTTCATATTTATAATCTCATTTAAAATTTCTGTATGTATATCTGCCATGGAACAAAAATTTAATAAACATTTGCTAAACCAATCAATGATATCTGAAAACTATGAGTTATAAAAGATCATAATATATTTGTGGCAATGTATAACAACGTATGAAAATATATGTGACTTACCAACCCATATAGTAAATCATTAGTATAAAAAATTCCTGTTATAAGCTATATTGCAAGATACAGAAAATATAGTCTTGTAGCTTCCATAGCTCAAAGTGAAAAGAATAAAAATATTTAACAAAATTAAGTGAACTTCTAAGACCCTATATTACTACCGCAGACATCAAACAAATTAGAAATTTGCATAATGTGCAAATTGAACGACTGTTAAAGCCTTGATGGTAAAGTGTTTTGGGTTTGTTCTCTCCGTGTGTTACAGCGTTTGTATCATGAGAGACGACTTGGACATTTGCCACTTGTGGACAACTGAAAATGGTTAGAATTTCTACTAGCTAGCCTATTCTTTGTCTCCCTATTCCTTTATTCATATTATGAAAGCTATCACCAAAATGTCCATGAAACCGGGTAGGTTTTTGCTTTCTTTTTCTTTTTTTCTTCAGGATTCCCATCTGTCCTGTGAAGTTCTCCGTTACATCCTTAGGTAATCTGGGAACCAACCTATTTCCTATAACAAAGGCTGAGAATCAGTCACCATTATTATGCAGAACAGATCTGTAATGTAAACCCCTTTTTATGAATTCCCTCAGGCCGCTTCTCACCATCATCACTAAGGTCACTTGTTCTGTGCCCAGTTTATTAAAATTCCCAGCCCAGATGCCTTGATAGCCTGATATCTTAGAATTTCGCCCTTATTTACTTTGTCTGTTAAGTGCAGCCAAAATAGTTTTCTCCCATCCCTTTGGCAGTGTTCCTGAGTACTAACCTGTGAAAACTGCTTAGGATGTAAAATACCTTGAAGAAACCATTTTCAACAATAGTTATCAAAATGTGAACTTTGCTGAGTTTTAATTCTGCAGAAAAAGACTCCAGGAAGACAAGTCTTCTCATGTTTTACTCATTAATTAGAAGAAATTATGAGCTTTTATATTAAAAGCTTGAAAGCATATGCACCCAAATCAAGTTCCTGAAAGTGAATATGAATGAGTTATAGACCATTAGAAGCAGTATTTGGGAAGCAGCAATGGCTAGTACTGAATTTACTACAGTGATTCTTCTCTTGAAATTTGCATGATTTATACCTCATAATGTTAAAGTTTCCCTGTCATCGGTCTTAGGGTTCATGTTATCAGAAAAAGAAAAAAGATATTAAAATGAATTTTTTCCAAATACTTGTCTTTAATCAAAGCAAAATTATGTACATTTAGCTTGATGAATTTTAGGTTTCAGGTATAATGTAATGGAGTTATCTATAATTATATATTATTTATGTATATAATACGTATGTATATAATTATACAACGATATTGTTATTGTTAATCTTAGTGAACTATATTAGTAGCTCAATGGAAAAAAATGTTAGTATTTATATGAAGATACATAAGCAAAGTATTTGATGGTGTATAACAAAATTGGAGCATACTGCCCTAGAGAAAAACTCACCTTGTGTGGCTGTGTAATTTATTAATTCTTCAATAAGGCTTTGAATTTCATCCCACTAATTTCAGTCCTGACCCAACCATGTATCTTTATGTTTGTGACTTTGAATAAATCATTTGGTTTCTCATTTGTTTTTACTCTATAAAGTGAGTGCATGACATTACCTATGTCTCAGCTTAATAAGATTAAATCCAATGTTTCATAGAAGTAACGACCTTAGTTATACTCATAAAATATTGAAATAATTTTATCATTATATCTCCAACTTAACCTGCTAGCATATCATGCAGAATGCTGTTTTACTGACAGTTATAACTTAACATATTTTGCAGGACAGCGCTGATAATTAGTTTCTGATAGCTACTTTCTAGCCACACTGTTTTTAGAAGACTTACTATGCTAAGGTATCTACTCTCATGAGTCAGGGAAGATTATGATTTCATACTTTCCAACTGAATAGAGAAAAGCTCAAAGAGCAGAACATAAGAGAAGGAAGGAAATCTGGACTTAGTCAAACTGGGAAGTCAATATTTTCTTTTTAATTTTCTCTCAAGAAGTGAAAAATAAAACACTAGAGAGTGTACAAAAATAGGATATGGATCCATCCTACTTTCAGGCAAGATGAATTTCTACCTGGGTCCGGTTCTTTTCTCACTAAGTGAGCTGTAATGCAGTGTCTATTTCTTATCCAAGTCCTTTTGTGCTAATAAGCGGAAATGCCATCATTTCCTCTGTACTTGCCTGAAGCTCTCTGAGTAAGGATTTTATATTAGTTGTATTCTGAAAAGTTCTTTGTTTTCCTATAATTTGATCACAGATATCTGCCTGGCTTGTTGACTTTTAAACACGTTTGTCTATCTTGGTGGTCCTTTGACCTGCGCTGTGTATCCATAAACCTTGTTCCCTAGATTGTGAATTTTGTTTGTTTGTTTGTGTATTGAGGAACCTAGACAAGCATTCACACTTTCTTCCAACCAAGGTGCTAAAAATATGAAATGAAAAAGTAAAATAAGTCTTGCCCTGGAAATCATGGCATTTGGTTTGAAATGTGAATAAATATCTTTATAATTTTTTTTCTGATTCACTTTGAAAAGCTTGATTCTAGTTTAGTTTGATAGATAGTAACTCATTACTTTTTATATTATAAGAAGAAAGATTTATATAATTTGAAGAGAAACCGAAATATCATTTAATTATATCATAATCAGTAATGCAGTTAGAAATTTAGTATCTTGACTTCCATTCACCAGTTTGGAAAACAGCTACCCCCTTGACTTCTGTACTTTTGTGAACATTATGACCATAGTTATAGTGAGTAAGATTAAACAGATGGAGCTTTAAAGCGGTCATGGCTTTTTACCAGTGACTTTTCATTTCAGGATTCTGATAGTTTCAGTCTTGATATCCCTGTCTTGATTTGATTATACAGAGCCAACTTAGTGTGGGCTTTGCTGTACTGCATCTGTACAGTTCAAGAGTTTTAGTCTTCTAATTAGTATTTTAATGTCATCAACCTTTATCAAATTGTGGCATGAGATCACTATTTACTAAAGCACTATTTGAATTTTTGGATTTAGTGTCAACTTTTAAAGGCTTATCTGTCCAGTGTTTTAAGGAGTTCGTTCGTTCATTCATTCATTCATTCATTCATTCATTCATTCATTCATGCATTCGTTTGTCACAGGATCTCACTGTTTCATTCAAACTGCCTTAAACTCACAGTGCAGTCCAGGCTTGCCTGAAACCTGCAGTGATTCTCTTGTCTCAGCCTCTTAAGCAGCTCTCCTAACCCTATGTTGACCACGTGTGGTGGCATTCACACGTAATTGCAGTGCTCTGCAGACTGAGGCAAGAGGATCACTGTGAGTCTGAGACCGGCTACGTAGTGATTTCAAGGCCATCCTGAACGACACATAAGACCCTATGCCAAACGACCCCCTCCCGCAAAATCATAATTTTTCTAAGATAAAACTGAATAGATTGCTCATTGGCTTGGTTTGTCCTTTATTAATGATTGATTTCCTTCCTGTAGTTGATTTTTATTTAAATGTCCACTTTCCTCTAAATGGGTTCTAAATTCAAGTTAGAATGAACTCATTAATAACTATGCGAATGTCACACGACTATGGTTTTGTATTAATGGAGTAAAGATAATAGCTTTCCAAAACTTTTCAATAAAATTAAAGGATTAAAATTAATACTTGAATTAACTCAGATGCTCAGAGTTACTTCAAAGAATATTTGGGACTGCTGGGAGCCTAGCCCGCGCGCCCGCCACGGGTAAGCCCCCTGCGCCCCTCTGCCCCGCCTCTGTGTTCCCGCGACTAACTTCCTGTTCCAGCCCAGACCCAAACCAAACCGCTGGGAGCCGAGCCCGCGCGCCAGCTGGGTCAGGATGCTTGGCCAGCCTTCCAATCCCCCGCTCCCGCCCCTGTTCTTTTTTTTTTTTTTTTTTTTTTTTTTTTAACCACTCCAGCCCAAGCACCGAACCCATCAAATATCTCGTTTGGCAACCGATCTGGTCCACAAGCCTACCAGGACTACGCAAAGCTCCACCTCCACCTACAGACCACATCCACCGGGATTCACAAAAAGTAGCAGCCAGAGCTCCAACACAAAGTCAGGAACGTCTGTAGAGGAACCAGCTTGGAGTCTCCAGACCAAACGCCCATAGACACAGCATAACACCACCAAAGTGCAGAGGTCGCTTCCATACAAAATGATAACAACAAGGCAACAAGGAGTAGGAGGCAATCTCAGGACCCGTGCCCACCCAAACCAAATACAGAAGACACTATCATGGAAGAAAATGAGAATTATACAGATGAAACCTCTGAATGGGTAGCATCTGA